>CAUYRT010022848.1:0-133644 GCA_963574885.1 Lepilemur ruficaudatus
GGCCAGCATTCTGTGGTGCCCACTCTCTCCTTAGAAATGTCCTTCCCAGCAAGGAGACATTTGGATGACTCCAGGGTGTTGATCAGAGCAATTGCATGGTCAATGGTGTCATGATGTGGGGAAGAATGGGGGAGATGCAGGTTGAAGGGTTGGGGTGTGGCTTGGAATCAAACGCTTTGATTGGAACCTATTAAGCCTGAGGTGCGTATTAGCTACATGCGTGGAGACGTCAAGGGTAATCCTTGGAGATTCCTGAAAACATAACCTTTCCCTCCAAAGTATAGCTTCAAAGGGCAGCAGAAACAGCCTTGACTTTTCTTTGAGTTTCATCAGGGCTAAGCTGCCTACCTATGCCTCTTATTCAGAGTAACTCTGGACGTGTGCATTTGTGTGTGTGTGTGTATGTGTGTGTGCACACACACATGTGTCTTTGGAGGCTTAGCAAAGAGGTTAAGCCAAAAGGCCCCTGGAACCAGACAGCCTAGACTTCAAACCTGGTTCCACCACCTGCTAGGTATGTAACCCTGGGTGAGTTACTTAGCCTGTCTGTGCCTCAATTATATTACCTGTAAAAGGGGAGCGATGGTACCTACCTTGCAAGTGCCTACCTTGCAGGTTTGTTAGGAGTTCAATGAGTCAGCACAGGTGAGACACTTAGAACTGTGCCTGATACGTACCGGGCACTCAACCAATGTTAGCTAATGTCACGGGGGAGTGTGGACCCATGCACATAAACGTTGAGAGGGCTCTCAATTGAAGAATTGTTAAAAATAGGAATTCTTAATTGGGGGAATGGCCCAATACCTTCCTGCCTGAGATATCACTGTTATAGTATAGATATAGGGGGAGAAACTTATCAGGAAGCTTATTCTTGATTGTTGGAGGAAATGCCTCACCGAAACAGACTAGAATCTCACAATAATAAACACCTGCTTCTTCATCACCCAACACAGTTTTTACCCGCTTGAATTCCTGTGTGTGGGATTTTGTCTTAAGCATGTTTGACTCTGCAGCCCCCAGCCCAGGGCCTGGCAGCCACACAACGCTGGAGAGGGCTGCCAGTGGCCAGCATGCTGAGGTGCCCACTCTCCCCTTGGAAAATGTCTTTCCCGTCAAGGTTACTTTCGGGGCAAATATTCAATTATCATCTGGGGTCATTTGACTATTTTCATCTCTGGCATTTGAACCCTTCTGCACTCAGGGACCGCTCTGTGGGATGGTAATACTTCTAATAATCTTAATTGTCCATCTCTTTTCATGTTCCCTCTTCCATTACACTTCATCGCCCACAGCCGTCGTGCTTTTAAGGAGCATTCAGCATCCTTGCTGTCTCGGGATGCGTTTGTCTCACTCGAATCAGAGGGAGGATGGAACAGCTCTGCTACCCAAGTGGGCCTGCAATGGGTTTTTCTTCCCATGCCGTTACCACATAAAAGTGGTCAGAAATCACTCAGAACTTATTTTGTCTCCTTAAGCAAAGTTTCGGTAATTTGGATAAAAGGAAAGAAATGGGTTCTTATTGCCTGGAGCTCTAAAATGGGCTGCAGCAAGGTCATATAGGCCAAATGGACAACTATGTGAATTTTTAATACACAAAGTAGTTTCATTTTCCCTCACACTCAGGAGCTTACGTGCACTTGGGCTGGAGTCAGGGCAAAAGTATTTCCTCCAAAGCCCTGTCCCCCCGACCCCGCTATCTCCCACCCCCTGACACCCTGTTTGCTTTGCCTAGTATTTGAATGCAGGTATATAAATGCAGTTTCCTCTGAGGGTCTTTGAAAAAATCTACTTTAAGTCTTATATCCTCTTTCTAATTCTTTGTTCATCAGCATCAGGGACAAGCTGGAGTCAACAAACATATTGCTGGCAGGTGCTCGCAGTCCTGCGCAGGGCACCGAGCTCCGTCTCAGCGGCAGTTAGCACCTACTGACGCTTCACTCCGCAGGACACAGTGCTTCACGGAGCTTGACAGGTGGGGTTGCAGTCAGAGGCGAAGGCGCTGGGCTCAGACAGGTCCAGAAACGTACCCAGGGTTGCCCTGGGGCCGGGACGTTATTCCGGACCTGTTTGCCTCACTAATGACCATGGCGGTCTGCCTTATTCTGAGAGATTTGCTATAAAAGCATAAGGCAAACTGTCATTGTTTACATTTATGTTGGTAAACAGCAAATACTTTGGTCTCTGAGTCTGAGTTACTTTGGGTCCTCGTTATTTGACCTCACTTTCATCTTTCTATTTCTCTCTCTCTCCCCCCATTCCCATCCCCATCTCCACTTCTGTCTCTGTCTCTGTTTCTGTCCATACCATCTTTTGCTCATCCTCATTTCCACTCCCAGGGTGGGTTCTCACATGCAAAGTAACTTGGATGCCTGATGTAGAAAATCCATCGAAGAGCCTCATTTCTTCCCTTGCATCTGGCGTAGGTAAGGAAGCTCCCATGACCCTGAAGGAGTTGAAAGCTCCTACTTCACACCTGGGTTTTTTCACTCAGCTTTGCCCATTTTTGCGGCTCTCCTTCCAGGCCTCCCCAGGGGGTGAGTGTGCCACCACCCTTGGGTCACCCAGGCATCCTTCTGCTTCATGATAGTCCTGAATCTCATGATACTCAGTCACCTACACAGCCCCGCCCTAGGAAATCCAAGCCACATTCGCCACCAGCCTGGACCACTGCATGGCACAGCATCTGCCAGCACTCGGGGCCACCCTCTTGGTCATGTGTGCGTGCTGCAGTCAGGGGGTCATTTAACCAAATCACTCCTTTCCCTGCTTTAACGCCCCAGGGGCATGTCATGACACTCGAATAAAGGCCAAAATCTTTAAAAGGACCTGTAGAGTCCCACGTAGTCGGAGTCCTGGCGATTTTTCTACTCTTTCTTTCCTTTCTCCGCCTCCTTCACTGGGTCCTGGCCGCAGGGCCTTTGGCTTTCTTTCAACTCAACATGCTCACTCCAGACCTGTGCCTTTGCTGTCCCCATCATGGGACGTAGGCTCCATGAGGAAGGGGGCAAACTTTCTCGTTCACGACTGAATTGCCACGCCTAAAACAGTGCCAAGCGTGCTGGGATAGTGTAATGACAGGTTAACATATGGCAAAATACGTAACTTTGTATTATCCGACACATCAGAGCAGAGCAAACACTCTGCCCTGTTTCCAATGACCCACTAGATGCCAATCGCTTAGCCCTTTGAGTGATATGTTGATTCTAATATAGTGAAATCACGTGGACACAGACTTTGAAATTCACCACAATTGAACCTGTTCTGTGAAGTTTACTTAAGGTGCTTAAATACAGAGATCATACAGCGGCCAGATGTCTTTTGGATAACTGAGACAAGTGTTTTTCCTACAGTAACAAACCAGATCAGAATAGAAATGACTGCGATCTCTGTCTGCTGTTCCAGGCCTCCTTAATCCTACCATGATACTTTTTCTTTCTTCAGAGAAAGAAAAGCATGGGCAAGAGGTGGTCAGATTTCTTTTGCATTTCATGAAGGGAATGAAATGAACTCAGAATTTCCTCAAGACAGAGTTTAGAACGGGAACGGCATCCAGTTGAAATGAAAGAACAATCGTGATGAGGAGGAGGAAGACATTTATGTAAACGCAATAGTGGAATTCATGTATATTCAGAAAAGAGTGGGTCAGATTAATTGAGATTGGACAAGAGAATAGGAATTAGGAAGGAGGATGTTATAAAAACCCTCACTTGAAGGGAAAAATTATAAAAATATCATTGAAATTACAGTTATTGTAAAAGAATAAAAGGCTCTGTCTCCTTCGTATACGCATAGAATGTCATGTTTTATTCTTCAGACTCACGGATAGTCCCTTGGTTTTGTAGCATTGGGTAGAAGGATATTTACCTGGGGGTGGTGCTGATATTTTGAGAATCCCAAATCACTTCATACGACCTTGTTCTCTAGAGAGGTATCGAGCTCCACAGATCCCTGGTGAGGTCACCCATGCTGGATGTGGGAGAGTGTGAGGCTTAGAAAAGGGGCCCAGGGAAAGCCAGGCTGAGGCTGGTCAATGGTCATCTGACCTCTGAACCTTGAACTCAGGACTGGACTAGGAATTTCTTACTTGGGGACAGAAGAGACACAGACCGGAACCCGAAGGAGCTGCTACCTCGTCTGCCAGGGAAGGCAGGGGGCCGGGGAGACTTCTGAAGGGCACCAAATCCAGGGAAGCCCAATTTCCCCCAGGCAGAGATAGCCCTGGGTTCACCTGGTGGGCCGTGCCCAGGTGGGCAGCACTTTCTCTGGACTCCTGTCCTGGCTCCTATCTTTCTCCTTGCTGCTTGCCATGGAGCTGACCGTAGTGCTGGCAGGAATCGAGTTCACTGGAACTTGCTATCCAAAGCGTGTGCCATGGACCAGCAGCTCCAGCTCACCTGGGAAGAGCCTGTTAGAGGTGCAGCATACTAGGTCCTGCCTGTGTGTACTAAACCCGCATCTGCATTGAACTAGATTCTCAAGTGACTCATGCGCACATGCAAGTTTGAGAAGCACTGCCCATTGTTACTCCCCTGCAGAAACGTCGGGGATGTGAAATGGAGGCCTAAATGCAGAAGGGAATTGTGGAAGGTGGGCATAGATGCATGGATTTGGTTTATGTGAGACGTGATCATTTGAGTGTCTTAAGAAGGGTTCCATAGTTTTTTGTGACGGTGGGTTATGCATGTTGGAAGGCAAGAGCTTCTTTCTCAATGGACCGTTGCTTGTGGAACTTGCAAATACATGTTTGGTACTACTCATTGGTGTAGACCTCTGTGTTGGCTTGTCCCTATGTTGGCTGCAAATTTGACCAAATACAAAATTGCTGATGGAGTTGCGGTGGAAGCCAGTTCCCACGGAATGGTGTGTTCTTGGTGGAGGAGTTGCCTGAGCCATTCTGAGCTGGTGAGATAGTGACCCAGCCACGCTGATGTAGGAAGTGTAGCCAAGGACCCAGCTTCTTTTTGACTGTTGGTGTATGGATCATGAGATATAAAAGGGCAGAGAGCTTTCTGGAACCCAAATGGTGCACTGAGGGTTGTAGTCAGACAGCAAGGTCTCTAGGGGGTTAGTATGCATTTTTGAGGAAGGCCACGAAAGGGGTTGGGGAGCTGCAGTCTGGGACTACAACAAGCAACGATTAAGGGAGGCCTTAGGGAGACCTGGAGGGAGTTAGACGCCTGGGAGGGAGAAGCTCAGAGACTGGACACAGGGCACCTCCAGGCTGTGCACATGTGCTGGAGAACTCCAGGTGTCATCTACGGGAGGTGCCACCAGCCTCCTCTGGCCGTGGCCGTGCCTTAGGACCCGTCTCGTTGCCCACCTAGGCAGCAGTCCAGTAGTGTGCAGCTTCCTCGGATAGGAATCTGGGTCTACAAATGTAGCAGGAGAGGGTGCTCTGCTGGGGAAAGGAGCGTCTGCAGGAACACACAGGGGCAGTGCCATTATCCGCCTCTGAAACCTACTTTGAGATTGCAGATGGGTGAAAATGTCTCTGTCCCGGCTGACTTTGCTTAGGAAAGCCGCCTTCTGGCATTGAGAGATAGCGCAACAACCTAGCATTTAAAAAGATCTTTAAAAAACCCCACATGTACTCACCATTAAATTGGTACTAATCGATTAACACTTACGTGCACATGCGGGAAGTAACATTCATCAAGTGTCGGGCAGGTGGGAGGGGGAGGAGGGGACGGGCAAATCCACACCTAACGGGTGTGGTGTGCGCTGTTGGGGGGAGGTGGGCCCGCTTATTGCTCTGATCTGGGCCATACAAAAATAGTATGTGTAACCAAAGCATTTGTACCCCCGTAATATTCTGAAAGAAAAAAAAATCTCCCATTTGCCTTGCTAGATGAACTGGGCATTTTGTTGAGTCTTGGATAAAATGACAAATCTGTAGGTTACATCCTTACACCTCTACTTATCGCTGTCCCCTTCTCCCTGCCATGTCACGAGGACGTTCGCTCACAGCAAGGATCCACGCACACACAACTTTCAGGAATTGCTAAAGACATTTGGATAGAACTTGATCCGGCCAGATCAACTTTACTTGGTGTGGAAAAAAAAGTTTGGAATTAGAATGAAAACTGAGATAGGACAAAGAACTTGACTGTTTTAATATCCAGAAAATGAATGAGAGAAGTCCACACTCGCTTAACTAATTGGTTTCTGGTATTTCTGACAGTTACAGTAGGAGCCTGTTTTGCTGCTCCTGGGCGGAGACCTGCTCCACCCTGCATGCCACAGACGGGTTCGGGGACTGTGCCGAAGCTTCCATCCGGCTTCTTTGCTCCCCCCTTAGCCATCTCCAGGGTCCTGGCTGTCCCCAGGGAGGGACTGAACAATTCCTTCTACACCCAACCTCCAGGACTGTGTCTGTCTGCTAGGGCTGCCGTAGCAAAATGCCACAGACTTAAATGACAGAAACGTGTTTCTTCACCCTTCTGGAAGCTGGAAGTCTGATCGAGTTATTGGCAGGGCTGTTTCTCCCCGACCTCTCCCCTTGGCTTGCAGACGGCCGTCTTCTCCAGTGTCTTCCGTGGCCTTCCCACCACCCTGCTCGGTCCTCCTGCCGCCGTCAGCTTTCTCTCTGCCCGCCTGGGACCGCCAATCCTTCACCTTCCTTGACCAGCTTCATGACAATTTTATTTTCACCACTTGCAAGTTGCAGCTTATACATCAGGGTCTTTTCTTTCTTCCCAGTTTCTTCCAGTTCATTCGTTTGGTTTTCAAGCCTGGTTTCAGGTTCTGCTCTCCAATTCCTTTACGTCTCTGAACACGCTCGGCAGGTGCTGCCTGCATGGCAGGCCATGGCAGGGGCGGCTGGCGCAGCTGCTCTCCGTGTGCGCCTGGGTGCTGGGGCAGGTGGGAAGGAAATGACAAGGCTATGGGGGATGTTAGTCCTGGACCCACTGGATGTCTCTGGCTCTCTCTCTGTTTCTGGCTGGATCCCTTCTCACCTGGGTCCTCATGGGAACGTGGAGCTCATCATTCCTAGTGGTCCACAGCCCCGCCCTTCCCTATATCCTTACCCTTGGCCACGCCATTCATTTTTGTTACCTGACTCTTGGGATATTTGGGTTTGAGACCTCTGTCTTGGGCCTGCTGTCGTTCTTAGTCAAGGGGGTTTTCTCTCTGAATCGAACACACTTTCTGTTGGAGTTACTAATGTTACTATAATCCCGTTCCTCCTTTTAGACCTTGCTCAAATCTCTCTGCCTTTACAAAAATATCCCTTGATGCCCATTCCATTTAATTTGTAACCTCCTTGTATTTGTGTGTTTTGGGTAAGCAATTTTTACATTACAGTATCTTATTTCTGCTTGTCTATAGCATATAATTCATGTATAAATATACGATAGAGATAACAGCCAACACGAAGGAGCATCGGTTATAGCAAAACAATCACGTATGTGGTGTGTCATCATTTAAGTAAAGTGACTGAAAGTTGCCCACTGGCAGTTATTACTTCTCTCCCAGTATAGTTATTACGAAGACAAAGTACAGTTTAAAGGGGTGTGGAGTAACTTAGCTTTGTTCAACTCTGTGACCACCTCTCCTTCCCCCTCAATATTGAATATGTGTTGGTGTGGGAAAGTTAAAATCTGCAAAAAAGCATTGTTGGTTAAGTTTCCTCCATTTAAGAATTTTTTTCCTAGTCTTAATAAAGAGCTTTTAATCTACTGATTAGTTAATCTTGTCATTACTTTCTGTAATGAGCATTTCCAATTTATTTGTGGTTTTTGAAATGTGCCACTAATTGCAGAAATTAAATTTTAGTATGATTTAACACTATGGTATTATTGGCAAGCTGAGAGTGGGAGTTTGGTATCATTACTTTATTAGCATTTAAAATACCACGTTCTCTAATTATGCATTCCTCACTAATATTCAGTTGCTAAATTGCTACTGTGTGCCGTGGCTTTAAGAGTGGCATGAGTTTTTTTTGTTCCTCTTCTTACAAGAACCTCAGAGAAAAAGGCGGGGCTAAGAAGGCTCGAGTTATAAGAGCCTTCCTCCTCCTGCGAGTGAAGAAGACAAGCAACATCTCTGGGGTGAAAGAAAATCCTGCCTGATAAATCACCACCTACGGTAAGTCGTCAACTTTGCTTTTCATCTCTTCATAAACAGTGCCATTGCCGTAACGTGCAGAACGGACATGAGCGTAGTGTCTCTGGGAAGGGCATCCTCTAGTTTTTCTATGAAGATATGAAACTAAAGAAAAAGAAAACTTTAAATTCCTTAAAGAGATGTGGGCATACACAAAACACAAGTTCACAGATATGTCTAGTCCTCACTCAGATTTATTTAGAAATGCAGAAATTGTTCCTAGATTTTTGAGTGATTTTAAATATAATTACAGTTTTTTTTTCTAATTGACAGGGTTAGAAATTACCTCAAATAAGCTTTACTAAGAAATTCACTGCTGTCTTAAAAAACCTCTGCAACTATCTAAAGCAATGCTATGTTCTCAAACCTATTGGGAACATAGTAAAACAAGTTTTTCTTAAGTCAAGACTACAGTGAAACATAAATTAACGTCAAGATAGAATGCATTCTGTTAGTAAATATTCTTTGATAATAAAAGGAGAAAAGTGTATTTGTCTTGTTTTTACCTGCTGCAATTGCTTCGGGTCTTTCAGCTTGGTGAAACACGCTCAGCGTCTGTAATATTTAGAATCAAGAGGGAAACACTGAGGGGTTGGATGAATAATTAAAGGTTTTATTTCTATTAAATTTTGAGTCCATTACTGCCAATGCTGACTTTTTCAGTGTTAAGATTCTTGAGCTGAATGGAAGGAAATGGTTATTCCTAAGCCTATGCTATATGTGCTAACACAAATATGCTCCCATTATGAGAGTTTTAGCTTGTCCAAATCTTGAGAGTATAAAGAACTTTCTTTCGAGGTTGTGACTTTGGGTGTATAAGTCTTTAAAATTTGGAGCAAAGTTGTTGCCATCCATTATCAGTTCTTTCTGTCTTGCCTAAGAGTTGATGTTATTCTTGGTGCCTGTGAAGACAGCAGGCTTCCGGGCACCACGGGGACCCCTGCCTTTCCTCTTATCCTAGGAGGCTCTGAGCAAATAGCACCTTGGAGCATCCTCTGCTGCCTGTCTACCTCCCGTCTCTCCCCTCTACTCTTTGGAGTGGAATATCTTGGGATCAGGGACTTTGGGGGCTTCTACTGGCTTTTGCCATTTTTCCAGTTTTTACCCGTCTATTCAGATTTCAAAAATTTGGCTGACAGAGGCAATTAGAAAACGGGGTTCATGACTATAACAAAACACATCTCCGTTCTCTCGCGGTGCGGGTGATGTGGAGGCTAAGGGGTACGTGGACCCTTGCGGGTCACTGTGAGTCTCCCACACACCACGGCCGTGCTCTTGCCGGAATGAGAAGGGAGACGATCTCTCTGGATGGGTCATTTCTGTCTGCAGCCTCTGCAAGTGTCACAGTCACCATGACGATGAATAATTGATGGGAAGGAAGAGTGGAGACAGCTGGGGTTTGGTGCGGGGCCCTTTGTAACACTCTCCTCACCACGCAAATAATTTCTTCCTCTCTCATTCAGTGCTGCAGAGGGAGAACATCTTTCTTATTCTTTTTACCATCAAGAGACTTAGAACTAGACATCCGCTGTGAAAATGACATCTTAGGACTGTTTTGAATGTGGCCATAGGGAGGCTAAAAGGCAGTTTAAAAACATGCCTAACACCATTTTTGTAATAAGACAATAATATAGCACACTGATTTTTTTTTTTTTTTGCAGTCATCAAAAGATGACTGTTGTTAATGGGTGACTTCCAGATTACTTAAAATTACTCACTGACGTAAAAAATAGTGCTAGGGCCAACTTCTTTCCCCAAAAAAACAAAAAGAGGCTTCTAATCCTAAATTTTGACAGTGTATAAATATAGTAAAACCAACAATCTATCCTTTCCCAAAGAAGTACTAAAGTGGCCCAAAGTAGCTTAAAGTTTAAGGATTGGGCTCCCAGGATACCCTGCTTGGTTTTGAGTTCTGAATCCTCTACTTATCAGCTGTGTGAATTTGGAAAGTTACCTAACCTCTCTGTGCTTTGGTTTCCCCATCCATCTAAGGGGGAAAAATAAGAATTCATCTAACTCATGGGGAGATGGAGAGTTGATGCATGTGAAGAGCACGGCACAGTGCCTGGCCGTAATGGGCACTGCACAGGGCATAGCTGTTGCTTACTACTGACATTTGGACAGTGTCCCTGGCCTGACAGAGGTGCATGTTTCATGTACCAGCAGGACAAATTATAGTGTCCATAAATCCAATTTCTGACTACAGAAGAACCTAAGTGAAAATTCACATGACGCTGCCTTTTAAGCATGCTTGTTGTTAAAAGATTTGATGACAAGTTCTGAAAACATTTTATTGCAGTCTAAGAACGAGGGGGTCATTGACGTTATTTGTAGCACCCTGGTTTGACCCAGAGGTCCACTAGGTGTGGTCCCAAGACAAGCATCATCATCTGCACCCGGAAACTTGTGAGAGATGCAGAATCCAGGGCCCACCCTGGGGTATCCAGCACTTGAGGGGGGCCCAGCATTTAGGTCTGAATGAGTCTGGTGAGTCAGCCTGGAGAGGGAACACGTGCTTCCCCGGGTGGGAAACTGGAGAGACCGTTGGTCTATGGCTCGGAATGGCCGTCTCTCCCGCCAGGTACGGCAGTGAGTATCTTCATAACCTATCATGAAGTTTTGAAAAATGTGAATGTTTCAAGAGTCCATTTGGATTTAAATTTTTACTGAGGTAACCTCCATGGTGGGTATTAGGATTTCATTAAATTTATAAGGCCCATCTGAAATTTTTGAGAGCAAGGACCATAAATAAAAATAATTGAGATATTGATGAAAAACACCGAAGCAAAGATTTTGCATAGTTAAACAAGTACGTGAACAAGAGCGGACTGAGCTCTCGATTTCCCTCTACTGCCATGGAGATGCTTCCATCGGATTTTACTTTAGCACTGTAGCTTCAACTTGCATTCAGGACCTTATATGACATAGCCACGGAGTTCGGTGCTGTGATTGTTGCACGATTGTGCCCAGGATGTTTTCCACTGTATGCTCTGTGTTCTTTCGGTACAGGCATTTTTCTTTTAAATTACTATTTTGAAATAATTATAGCTTCACAGGAAGTTGAAAAAACAGTGCAGGGAGCTTCCATGTACCCTTCACCCAGTTCCCCCCAATGGTGCAAATGGTGACATTGCACATAACTATCATGCAAGATCAACATCAGGAAATCGACATTGGTACGATCCACAGACTTTATCCGGATTTCCCCAGTTTTACATGCACTCACTGCTGTGTAGATGGCTCTATGCAATTTTTATCACAGGAGTAGCTTTGTGTAACTACCACCATGATCAAGTTATGGAACTGTTCCATCCCTAGAGAAGTCCCCCTTGCTGCCCCTTTAAAAATAACCCCCATCCTCCCACCCCATGTGTCCTGAGCTGCAGGAGTTCTTTTCTCCCTGGGCTCTGTATCAGGGAACGTGAGCTTGAAGTTACTCTATGGACACTGTGCAGCTCACAGTTGACCACGTTCATCCTATTGCTTTGGCCACTAGTAAGATTAGGTCCAATTTCTAGCAACCCACCCCCAGGACCTGACGACAGGCCTCCTGTGTGGCTGGGGGTCCCCTCACTTTCCCAGTCTCTTTTCTCGTTTACCCTCCGCTCACTTCTTTCTCTTTGGTTCCTTTGCATTATGAACTACTGTAGCAAGTCTCTTCCAATCTTTGTGCGCCAAGGTAAAATATAAAGATTTAAACTGAAAAACAAAACAGCTCTGCTTAACTGTTTAGATCTCTCACTGCCCCGCCCAGCCGCCAGACTCTGTCTCCCCCGTCCTGAACTGCTGGAAGGCACGGGGTGGTTTCCTTCTTCATTCTTCACGTTCCTGAGTGTGTCTTTCTGCTGCACTCACTGCTGAGTCGGTGAGGATACAATTTCTAGATCACAATCTTTTCCCTGTCAAGAAACACAAATGTTGCTCCATCTTCTCCTAGCTTACCAAGTTGGAGAAGAGAAGTTTGATACCAGCCTGGTTTTTCTCTGCTACGTTGCTTGTATGGGTTTATGTTTGTTCTTATGCTTGAGTAACGTCGCCAGGATACTTCTGACCCTGTTACTTTTTCCTGACATCACACCCAGGGGGATTTTTGTTGTGAGGACACAGATCTTCCCTCAGCTCAGGGACGATTTTTGACTGCTGTGTCTCCCGTATGCAGAACACTCATTTCTTCTGAAAGGCTTGTTACTTACATGGTACATCGCCCATGTTCTCCAGGGCTCCACCAGCAATGGCCGCAGCCAGGTGTGGGGCGACAGTACCAAGGTGCTCTTTTCTCCGTGGGGTGCGTAAAGTTGAGGGCAAAGCCTCACGTCTGCCGCTGCCGTGCTCTGCCCGCTGGGTCACGGAGCTTCTGGTCTCAGCTCCCATCATTCCTGGTGAAGCAGCTCACTCACTGCACTGCCCAGGGGAGGCTGCAGTCAGAAAACAATAACAAAAAAACCCAACTGTTTCCAGAAAGATCGGGGTTCACGTGCCTGAGGCGGGACGAACGACTCTCTGAGAGAACGCAGGTCTTGATCTGTGGGAGTTTTAATTGCAGGCAGAAAGTGAGGCGGGCGCTGGGGGTGTTCTCCAGAGCAGGGTCTCCCTGCGGGAAAGTGGCACAGGGTTTTCACGGGGTGGCAGAGAAAGAAAAAGACGCGTCAGCACACACAGGGGTGTCGCTTCCCCTACGGCTGTGTCAGTTGTCGCGCTCGCCCACAGGGCGCGTGTTACGGTAAGGGAGCTACAGCTCCTCCCCGGGTGCGGACTTCAGCCTGGCACTGAGAAAGCTCCCTCAAGCTCCTCTGCGGGCTGCAGAGCCTGCCGGGGCAGGTTTCAGCCAGGGCACAGTCTCGTTCGTGCACAAGGGCTAAAGAACAGGCCGATCGCTCAAGTGGGTCGAGTTCCTGTGTTCTCTGGAGACCCTCCCTTCTTGCTGACACAACAACAACGTGTTTTCCGGAGCTGCAAAAACAACCAACCAAACTTGAGTTTGCACGTAAAACGAGCCTATGATCAACGTCAGAATTTCAGACAATCTCTGGTCCTTCACAAGATCAAAAATCCCATAAAAATGGAACTCTTTTTGCCGTGTTGAGGGAAAAGTGTTGGTGAAGTTGTGGGCGTGTGAATGCAATAAGCAGACATTCCCACAGCTGCAGGTCCCTCACGTACACCTGTCACGCACTGTGCCACTCAGATCATCCCCAGGGACCTTCTCCTGGTGCTGACAGACGAGCCCAGGGCGGCCGAGGCGGGAGTGGAAGGACTCACACTGGGCATGGGTACCCACAAGGCAGAGAGGGCCAAGTGTAAACGAGTGTGGGAAATACAGAAATAAAAATTAACACGAAGGTAAAGATCATTCTCAAAGGTGAAAACATAGTCTAAGAAGAATCATGCACTAATAACCACCTGGGTCTAAATCCCAGATTAAACTGACCGCTGTGCAGTTGAGGGACGAATGCTCAGAGACAGTAAGCCAGGCTGCCAGTGGACAGGCTGCCACTAGCCACCAGCGACCTGGCACCGAGACTTGAGCAGCGAGGATGGACAGGGTTGTGAGTTCTGTCGCTCTTTCCTGACGTTGCTGTGACTCCTTCCCCAGTGTTTCTGCTAAATCAGATGCCTTCGGAGCCCTGCTTTGATTCTTACATTGTGTTTGATGGCCACTCTTGCCATGATGTTCTTTTCAAAAGATGCTCAGGTCCCACAAAGCAAGAGCCTTGGAAATGAACGTAAATTAAAGGGTGTGGAAGTGGACAGACCCCAAGATGTCTCTGAGGATCCCACCTCCTGTATCCACTGCCCTGTGTGGTCCCCTCCCGAGTGTGGGCCGGGCCCAGCGACTTGCTTCTACCAGTAGAACATGGCAGAAGTGGCGCGTTGTCACTCCCATGATTAGATAACGGAAGATTATGACTCTGTCTTGCTAGCGGACGCCCCCTCTTGCCTGCTCAGCTCCCGTGCTTTGGAAAGCAAGTTGCCGTGTTGGAGACGCCATCGGCCAACAGCAGGTGAGGAGCTGAGACCCTCAGTGTCACAGCCCTCAGGGAACTGAGTCCTGCTAACAACCGCTTTCCGCGTGAAGTCCGCGTTCTCGCCTCCTCCCCAATCAGAGCTCCCTGCTCCAGCCTCCTTCCTCTCTCACCTCCTCTTCCTGTGGTCCACGCTCCGGGACCACCACTCTCGCGTGGCTGTGGGGTGAAGCCCGAAAGCCCTGCGGCCGCGACACCGAGTGCCGGCTCTCGGGAAGACGCGTTTCTCCTCTGAAGTATAAGTCAGACCATAGTGACAAGGCCGCAGTGCTGTGGTGGGAGAGGAGAACTGATTCCGTGTCCAGGACAGCTCTCCAAGCATATGGTGTGGGGGAGAAAATTTCGAGTTGTTCATCAGTATTTAGTATGTTGGCTGTCTTTTCCCTCTGTCTAGTTTCCATTTAGAGCTTATAGCTCATCACCCCGCCTAGCCCATGAACTCCTGCTCCGTGCTCTGTTATTGTTCCCATGATGATATTATGATGCTTGCCCTATGCTTTGATCTCGCCCTCTCCACTAGTTTTCTTCCCCAAGATTTGGACATGATTCCACCTCTGTGGAGCCAGCAACCCAGCCACCGGCCCTCTGCTCCCCGCCAGCCCCACCTCCCTCTCTGGGTGCCCCTGGGGAGCCCTCCCTCTGCCACCTCCCACTTACACCGCTATTGCCACGGTCATTGGCTACCTTAGCCCAGCTCAGCCTGTAGACACTTCTCCTGTTGATTAAACATATCTTCCAGATGACATAAGCAATGTATTTAATTTCAGAAAATAAAAAAGGGAAAAGAATACAACTAAAATCACTCACAGTCCCACTCTCCACGTATAGCAATGGTCAATGTTCGATGCATTTGTTTCCACGTGTCTTGAACATTATATATGATGCATTTGCCTTTCCTGCAGCCCTAGCTGCCTTTGCTGAAGACAGGCCACACGACAGTCGCCGAGCCAACTTTGCAAGGGCATGCGGCTCGCTCAGGTCGTGGGGTTAGTGGCTGAAGCCAAGCTGACTGTCTCCAAAGCCAGAGCGTTCAGCCACTGTGATTTCCTGGCACCTGCTCTTTTTCTACTCATGGTAAATCAGGGTAGTCTTTCCATGTCATCAAAAGACACCCCCTCACGGCACTGTCGTCTTACTTCTTTTGGGTGTTAATGTTCTCCTTTTGGTGGAGATTTTTAGGTCATTTCCAGTTTTCCCAATTATAAATAACTCAGCAATGAGCCTCCTCTGAGCATAACTTTTTTATGTGTTTCTGACTTTTTCATCAAGATTCTCCAGAGCCAACTCATGGGGTCTGCAATGACACTTTTTAAATGCCTTGTGACTTTATTGCCACATTGCTTTGCAGGAAGTCAGATGGCTTTAATCCCCACCCGATCATATGAGAGTGTCTGTCCCACCATCCCTGTCTTGACATCAAATGCTACCATCTGAAAACATCTCCCCTTGGTGTTTCATTTAGTACGTTTTTGTGTTGACTAGCGATTTGTGTTCCTTTGTTTGGTGAATCTAGATTCTAGGCCCTTTGCCCATTGTTCCAGAGGGCTTTGGATTAGGCAAACTGGTGCTGTGGTTTTGTTACTTCTCCTTGGCGTCCTATCCAGAGATTGCCCCTGGCACGGCTTTGTCCCCCTGCCTGTCCAGGTCGCTCCTCCTCAGGGGCATCTCCTCCCCTGCCCGCCCTCCTGGCACTGTCCAGGCCCCTTGGGAGCTCTTTTCTCATCTCTTCCCTCAGGCCTAGGGCCTTATGTCCCTTCTTCCAATGCTTCTTTCATGTCCCAGCCTGAAACCCTGAAAGAACGTGTCTAGGAGACGAACAAGCCTGCACACCTGGAGCAGCTGTTTCGTAGACTTTGTAGAGAACGCCCAGACCGGAATCAATCGCCTTGAGTACCAGCGGGCCTCAGAGAGCCAGTTAGGAGCTGACACCTAGCACAGGCGTTCAAAGCGTCAGAGGAGGCTGCTTGCTGCAGACCTGTCTTATACGGCTTCCCCATCTCTTATTCGATGGAAATGTGATTCAAAAGCAAAAATACCCTTTTTCCGTTGCAATGAGAAATAAGCAGATTTTCATTCTGAGGCAAATGAAGTCACTTCCTAACCATTGGTGCCCTACTTAGAAGCAATTTGCTGTATGGGAATCACAGTGAATGCCTTGTAGGATTGATTTGTGGTTTTGCAATAATGTATGTAAAGTAGCAATTAATAGTCTCAGCTTTTCTTTGAAATGCCTGGGGAGAGAAATAAAAGAAGCGCTCATTGTTTTAAACAGTCTGGCCCGACCATTCTTCCATGCAGGTTATAAAGAAGCGTCCGGTTTCTGGGGCATGGCAGAGTCTTGTGGCTGGCCTGGGACTGCTGGTCAGGACGGAAGAGTCAGGGCCACTGGGCCGTCTGGGCGGAGGAGTGAGGGCCGCGGACGAGGGGCCAGAAGCAGAGTGGGGCCGCACAGAGGGTCTGCTCTGAGTCTTAGATGTTCTGCATCCAGGGGTGTGGAACCACATCCAGGGATGTGGTTTGCAAACCAGAGGAGGATTTTCAAGGGGGTATTGATTCATTCGAATTATTCACCCAACAAATGTTGTGCTGCTCTCCGTGCACTGTGCCAGGCCCGAAGTCTAGTGGTGAGCAAGACAGATATGGCTCTTGGCCTCAGCAAGTGAACGGGGCCAAACTGATGATGGAACAGATCGTGACACCCACGCTTGAGGGAGGGTGGCAGGGGCTGCAGGAGCAGGGGGTGGGGCAGGCCCAGCCGGGGCCTGTGGGCGTCTCCCTGAAGAAGTGACCTGGGAGCTGAGCCTGGAGGATGAGCGGGCACGTGCTGCCCAGATGGAGGGGTGTGGAGAGGGGCTCGGGACAGAGGTGGGACTGCAGACGGGAAAGGCAGGGCCCTGGGAGGAGCAGGGTCCAGAGGGAGGGAGGTAGGTGCTGTCAGCTGGGAGGCAGGCAGGGCCCTGGGTGGCAGGTGCTGGCACTTGGAGAGCCTTGGGAGGGGCCCGGAGGAGGAATTGGCACTCGGACGTGGTGGAGACTGACAGGAGGGGCTTGGAGCCAGGGGGAGGCAGGGAGGGGCAGGGAAAGATGATGCTGTTGTTTACTGCATCTGCCGGACAGCAGGGAGGTCCAGTAGGCATTGGTGGTTTTGTCTGGAGCTTGGGCTATGGGTCTGAGCTAGAGTTTGGGAGACAAGAGGGGAGGGGGCTCCTGGGGTGCGGGATGAGAGTGTCACAGAGTGAGAAGAACAGAGGGAGGACCTGGGGAAGCATCTCCATGACAGATGAGTTCCTGTCATGCCCAGGCTAACAAGAGGGACATGCTGGGCGTCCCTGGGGTGACCTGGGGCATGCTGACCCTCAGGCCTTACCCATCACACTTGGTCAAGGTCCTTCTTCTGCTTCACTTGCTGGGATCAGGTCTGAGACCCTCTTGCCCACCTGAGGGCTCATCCTCTGGCCAATGCAAGCTACAGTCTGCTCTGCAAATGCCCTCACTCCAAACTCTCTAACTCAGCCAGTAGCTACTGCAAGCTCCACACGTGTGGTGCTCTGTGGTGCACGCGGTGCGGCCCGTCCTCTCAGAGCTCTCCATCTTCTGGGGCAGTTGTGATATGGTGCCACGCATGCTGCCCCTGCAGAGAGGGGACACCCAGGAGGGGATCCTGACCCGGGGTGGAAACCAGGGAAGACGTACCGGGGGACAGAAACTTCAGCTGGGTCCCAAAGGACAAAAAGCAATTAGGGGTAGGGGTACAGTGACCCTGGTGGGCAGGATGGAGCTCAGGACACTGCACATTGCAGAGGAGAGGGTGGAGGGAAGGGGCGTGGGGTGAAGATTTGAAGGAAGCCGTTTCATAGTTTGTAACCCAAACTTGTCTCCTGCTCCCAGTCTTCACTGAAGACATCACAGAAAAGATGTCCTTCGAGGCAGCCAGGCTCAGCATGAGAAACAGGAGGAACGGCACTCTGGACAGCACCCGGACCCTGTACTCCAGCGTGTCTCGGAGCACAGACTTGTCCTACAGCGAAAGTGTAAGTCAGAGCACCCTCTGTTTTAAAGGTTGTAACTTTAACCTTAATAAGTTGTTCGATAATGCGCTTGCCAAAGGACTTTGAGGAAACTGAAAGGCTGTGTCTTTAATGTTTGTGTCACTATCGAATGCTTGCTGCTCTTGCTTCGGATCTGACTCTTGAACCTGGGTCCCGTCTCCAGCTCTGTGGGCAGGTCTCAGTTGGGGTCCGTCTGCATTTGTTCTTGCAACAGCCTCCTCATTGTGCTCTTGGCACCGTGTCCCCTCATCCCCAACTGGCCTCCATGTTGCCTCCAGGACACAGAAGGGACAGAGAGCTGGACTCAGGGTGGGGTGTTGGCAGGGGCTGGTCTCCTTCGCACCTTGCTGCCTGTCCCCACTCTGGCCTTGCTGGCATTGTGAAGTTTCCCCCCACAGGTTTCTGCCCACTTTCGGGCTGTATCCGATACTCTCATTTGTCAGAAAATTAAGACAACACTCCAGTCTGACATCCAAACTCCCCGCAACTATGGTGTTAAAAGTCGGGATGGTGGCTGGCATTGGAGAGAAAGGGAAGACGTAGGAATGGGGGGGTTCTGGGGTGCTGTTCAGTATTTTGTTCTCACTGGTGGGTTACAAGGGGGCTGACTTTGTGACTAGCAAGTGGGGCACCCTGGTGCAAAATTCACAGGGGCCACCCTCTCTCAGGGGCTGCCCCTGCATGTGCACGCCCCTAGCCTGGGCGCCTCCCAGTCTCACCCTCATCCTGGCCCTGTGAGAAGCAAATAGTGGGTGAAGGGCGTTGGTGGCTTCTCCAGCGTTGCCCTCCTTCTCTCTTCCTTCTGCCCCAAGCAGTGAAGCATCTCTGGGAAGTTCCTTACAGATGGGTCCTTCTGGCTTCAGGCATCGGTGACCCAGGAGATGGACAGAGGCTGATTCTTTCTCTTGGGGTGCACCTGTGGCCTCCCATTGGCTGGATCTCATTCCCCACCCCTTCTGGGTCACCCCCTCCCCAGTGCAGGTGGCCCTCATGGGTAGACCTGCTGAGACCAGCCAAGGGCGTCTCAGTGCTGGGGGATTCCTGTTCGCCCTGGAGCACACACGCGCCTCTGCAAAGTGCATTTTCAGAGGGAATTTTTAGCAACAAAGCAGTTTTTTTTTTAATCACCACTTTTCTTCCCCGATCATTGATTACACAAGCTTACACAGCCGTTGAGTTTTCTTCATTCATGTTAAGTAGACTCAAAGTTAACTAAGTGGATAAAAAAATCTTATGAGGAAAAATGGCCATCACAGATTTTCAAAATTTTTGTGTACAGGTGAGTGTAGAAGCTACTTTTGCTTTCTAAATGTCTGTTGTGAAATATACATCGAAAAGAATGTATAGATGCAAATTTCTATCTTAAAGAAAAATATTAAAATGAACGCCCTTGTACTCATCACCATCGTGAGAAACAGTGTCATCGACCTTCAGAAGTCCCCCTCGTGCCCTTCCTGCTGGGTTTCCTCTCTCTGGTCACTACCCTGAATTTTGTGTTACCCATTCTTTGCTTTTATTTATAAATTTATGGCTTGAATATGTATTTCCCTAAACATGTTTTAGCTTTGTCTGTTTTTGATATACATGGAATTGTGCGATTGCCGATTCATTTCTCTGTCAGCCCATTGTGTGCTTATATTTAATGGGCATTCGGGTTTCTATTTTTTGCTATCAGGAGCAATACTACTCTTAACGTTCTTGGATGTGTAAGCTGGGTCTCCCTGGGAAATATTCTCTGGGTTAAGGCCGAGTGGATGACAGTAAACATCTCTTCTTTATGGGGTCTGGTTTAAGACACAGGATTTATGGGGAAACTTACGTTCAAAGGATCTGGAAGAGGAGGCACATGGTCCCCGTTCTCTGATAGCTCAGGACCTGCAGGGGCAGGGGGTGGACAGGGAGGTGGGGTTACCGGGGACTTCATTCCAGGAGAGGGGCTCTCCTGGTGACAGCCTCACTGCAGGGGAGAAGGAGTCAGGGCTGGCTCTGGTGCCGGCAGCCTGTCTAAAAACTCAACTATGTATGAAGTTATCTGAGAACTCCAGGTGCCGGCTGCCGGTGACCTGCAGGAAGTGGCACTGTACTCCCGGGGAAGGGAAGCCCTTAGCAGCCCACCTCCCCAGGGAAAGACACCCTCCGCAGCGGGAAACGCACTGCAGGCAGCTTTGCCGGACAGTCTGAGTGTGCAGGTTGTGCGTGGGACAATCCTGCCTCTCTCCCCACAAAGGAGTATTCCTCAGAGAGATAACTTTAATGACAATAGTGGGCAATTTTCTGGAATGGTTGTATCAATTTTCCCATGCCCTCCCTTCACCTGTGTTGGGTGTTAATTGCCTTTTTATTATTTGCCAACCCGGTGGGTGAGAAGTGGGATCCCCCTGTGGTTTTACTTCATATTTGCCTCATTATTAATGAGGTTGAGCTTCTTTTCACACATTTATGGGTTTTTCTCTTTTATTCAATGTTTGCTTTTATCTTTTGCTGCTTTTTCCCATGGGGTTGTCTGTCTTATGCTTATTGATATATAGTTCTTACATATTCTGGATGCGAATCCTATGATGTCTAATATGTGTTGCAAATATCTCCTCACGCTTTGAGGATGTAGGTATGTTCAAAGTATTTTTTCATCTGTTTCCAAAGAGTTTGTTTCTGCCAACTTAAGGGAAGCTTTGGCTTTAAAAAGGCTTTTGGTTTGTCAGAATTAGGTCCCAGATGTGCCTAAGCACTTTGCCCATGGGAGGACAAGCACAACTATGGAAGGAGTTTTTGGAACGTATCTTCTTTGAAAAAGCAAGCATAAGAGGAATGGGAATCGGCATTGATATATTATTTATGAAAAACTATTGTGCAATGCTTATATTCCCCCGGTAGCCTTAGAGACAGCAAAACATAATTTGTGTGTGTTTAATGCCATTTATATACAAGATAACTCCAAGTAACTTTTGGAAAAATTTGCATTTAGTTATAAAAATTTAAATATATGCCTCTTTTAAAAAAAACTTTGTGTACTCTAAAAGCATGAACAAATGCTGGATACTATGAGTTCATGGTAAATTCTTAAAGCCTTTGAAGTTGGATTAGATCCAATTTATATTCATTAATATCAGCAGGGCATGAGAATAAATCAGTAATGTACTATCACATGTTCTTTCTCCAAAGGACTTGGTGAATTTTATTCAAGCAAATTTTAAGAAACGAGAATGTGTCTTCTTTACCAAAGACTCCAAGGCCACGTAAGCTACTACTTTCCCTCTGTATTTGCTTTCCATATTCAAATATAAATTATTATTCATCATTACATCAAACAAAAATGCTCACTAGTTCATTATTAAAGATGTTTTCATCTTGTAATTCTCAGAAATGGTGTGTGAGCAGGAAAGATTTGGCAAGTAGCTTGTAGTTATCCCTTAGAGCTTAAATTTTTTTTAATGTTTTTAGCTTTGGCAATAGTTGGTAAAATCACTGAGAGAGGCTGCCAGTCCCTTTGGGACTCCCATGAGCCTGGGAGCCCACCTGAGTGGCCTTGGCAATGACGTTGTTCGATAGCAGTTGGTAGGCAACTCCACCCACACCTGCGTGTGTCAATCTGACTGGCTCCTCCGTTAGGACTTTCCGTCCCCTGTTGACTTTCGTCCTTCCCTTCTAACTGGTGTCCATCTACTCCGAGTCTTATGTGTTTTGGAACATTAAGGTTGGGTTATAAAAGCAGCCCCCAGCAGCTCAGAATGCAGGAGGTCTTCAGTGAATGCTAATGAGCAAGTGAGTGAGTGGAGGGACTGACTACTGCAGGAGATGTTCTTGAATCAAATTCAAAAGAGGTTAATCCCCCCCTCACACTTCTTGTTCCTCTCTGCCCCTTCTCTTTGTCCTTCTGGCAATGCAAGAAAGAGTCTAGCTGTTAACTGATTGGAAGTTGCCGCTATAGTTTATGATTAAAGGACCAATCTTCTGTGGCAGTGGACCAATCACAGAGGCAGTGGACCAATCACAGAGGCAGTGACCGGAGGCGGGATGCAGGCTAAGCCCGGAGAGGGCTGTAGCATCAGCCTTGGCTCCAGCCTTGACTTGGCCACCTCCTCTTTCTGCACGATTAGGTCTCTTATCCTAAAAATCTACCAGAAGTCTACCTCACGGGTGGTGGTAAGGATTCGGCGAGGAAGCATGTAAAATCAGAGCACGAAAGATTCTCAGTGGATGTGTCTTCTTACTTCATGCGAATTAGAAAATGAACACCAGAAAAACTGAGAGATCTCTGTTTCTCCTTGGTATAAATTACTCATCACGAGTCATTCTGAGTCAGCCCCTTACTCCATGCATGTTTCCCTGAAGGATTCTGCTGTTAATCTAATCATTTGACCAGTAGAAAACCCAGTTTGGCTCCATTCATTGATTCAAGTATTTTCTGAGCATCTACTCTGTCACAGGAATTTATTTACTCGAGTGCTGATACAATTCCCCGGCAAGGTCGCTGTTATTATCATTTGTGAGATAAGGCAAATGGGGCCCAGAGACGTTCAGTGTTTTCCCCCAGGTCACATGGCCAGTGGAAGACGGATGAGTAATTCAAAGCCAGGCTTTTGATTCCAAGGTTGGGCCTTCTCTGACTCCCCAGCTGCCTCCCTGTCTAAGAATGACACTGCTTCAGGCAGACCAAATCCATCGACACTTTCTCGGTTACAGATATCCTATCTGATAGCTGGCTTGAGTGAAGGTGGGAGGCCTGTGGTGTGTGATATTCAGATCTTGTGGCTGAAAACCATAGCCAGATTCAGGACTCAAACAATGTCACCCGAATTCGTGAATTCCTCACATCCTTCTGAATCTCGTCCAAAGACTGATTGGAGAGACACCAGGGAGAGATGCAGAACCAAGAGGGCGGGCCACGCAGAAAGAAGCTGCGGGAAGGGTGACCAGCGCCTCACTAGGACAGAGTTGTTTTTGGCCAAATTGGAATTTTTGTTTTGTTGTTCATCTCTTTGGAGACCACAACACTCAGGGTGCCCTGGATAGAGGGGTCAAAGAGTCATGGAATGTGTTTTTAGATTTTTTTAAACTGCATTTTTGCTTCTTTCCTGTTGGCACCGCCTTTGTTATTCCTAAATTTCCATGTATGGCACCACCATAACCTAAAAGTCACCTTGATGGATCAAGTACCATGTACCGGGCCCAGCAAGATGCTTTGTATCATTTCTGACACCCACAGCAAGCCTGAGAGGGACCGTGCAAGGACGAAAGGAGGCGTTTGTTTGTTCCTGTGTACTGTGCCAGGTGTTGTATTTAGCCATTCCCAAGAGACCGTGAGCAACTGAGGGGCAGGAGTCACATCCAGTCAATGTTGGGGAAGCTCAGCCCAGGTCTGACTCAGAGTGGACTTCCAATCAGTATCTGTGCAGTGATTATAGCAGGCTCGGGAAGGAGCAGGGGAAAGGATTTATCACTTGCTGTGTCTCTTTATTCTCTCCCAATTTCCTGTCTTGTGTATGTGTCACCTAATAGACAAATTTAGTTCTATTGCACTTTCAATGGGAAGAACTAGTGTCCATTTACAGTTTGTTCTTGTCTAGCTCAAATTATTGAAAGTCCCCTAAGCAGCTGATATGCAATATGGAAAGGAGAGTCCCTCCAAACTCTGGAACACTCGGGATCCCTGCCAGGGGAGCGTCTCCACAGTGAGCTCAGCCTGCAGGAAGGCGGGGTCGCCTTACCTGAGTTGCCAGCTGGGCAAACCTTCAGGGCTGGTGCTGAGGCACTGAGACCTGCCCAGGACTCCCGTGCGAGAAGCTGAATACACAGTTTCCAGATTTCCGAGGCTCGTCACTTGACAGCCCGGTGCACCAATCCCAGCTCTCAGCACATAGCGGTGGCCAGATGACAAACACCAGGATAAAACACACCCCAATAGCGTCTACACAACCAAGTGAGATGACGAAAACAGTCTGAAAAGAAGACTCGGTGGTATCATTTCTTTTTGTGTCTATTAAAGCTAGGGATGCCTGGTTTCCACAAGCAGGTTTAACGAAATCCGTTTCTCCCCGTCAACGTCGCTGCGCACAGGGAAAACGTGTGCAAGTGTGGCTATGCCCAGAGCCAGCACATAGAAGGCACCCAGGTCAACCAAAACGAGAAATGGAATTACAAGAAGCACACCAAGGAGTTTCCCACTGACGCCTTCGGGGATATCCAGTTCGAGACGCTGGGGAAGAAAGGGAAGGTGAGCAGTGGCACTGCTTTCTACGTTCCCTCGCTAATCCATAAGCGAGCACAGCCAGGGCTGCCTGAGTCACCGGGAATTGGCCACTAGTGGAGGCAAAGAGATGGGTAGTAAACGCCAAAAAAGATGGCAGAAAAAGATGAGATTAGATGATGTGCAACTGGAAAGCTCGACAGGTAAGGACCAGATCATCACCCAGCCTCCCGTGTCCAGGCACAGGGCAGGTGGCCCTAAGCATGTGTCCTCTGCACACCTCCGGTGCCCGTCTCAGTGACAGCAGCGTCACTGTCGCTGACCTCGCGTCTCCTCCCATCCCCAAGCCCTGCGGTGCCCCGAAGGTGGCCCAGCTGCCTCCTCTGGGGTCTCTTCCCAGCGCCCCCAGCCTGGCCTCGCGCGGCCGCTGGAGGGCGCCCCGCTGCAGGGCGCATCCCGCTCCGCCTGCTGCTGACGCCGCCGAGGATACCGCCCGCGTCGCCTGGGGACCTCCGCGCTGCGCCCCCTTTCCCTCGGCCCCCGACCCCAAGCCGACCCGGCGCTCCTCCCTCTCCCCGCAGTACATCCGCCTGTCCTGTGACACGGACGCCGAGCCGCTCTACGAGCTGCTGACGCAGCACTGGCACCTGCGGACGCCCAACCTGGTCATCTCCGTGACCGGCGGCGCCAAGAACTTCGCGCTGAAGCCGCGCATGCGCAAGATCTTCAGCCGCCTCATCTACATCGCGCAGGCCAAAGGTGCGCGGGCGCGGGGGAGGGGCACGGGGCCGCCCACCTGCCCCGCGTCTGCGCAGAGCCCAGGTGCTGTCGAGCTGGGGTCGGTTCGCTGACGGCTGCATCCTCGGGTGAATGCATAGACAGGTTCACACTTACAAAATTTTACCCGGAATTTCCTCTCTGGCGAGTTGAAAAGGACAGTTTCATTTGCTTGCTCTTTAATTCCGAGATCAGTGATGCACTTTTGGAAATAGTGACGGTGCCTGGCAGATTGTCAGCGCCATGCAAGCGTCTGAGGGAGGCAAAAACCACCACAGGTACGAAACGTTCGGTTAGCGTTTCCTTTCTTTTTAACTTTTTATTTAAAGAATTTTCGAATCTACAAAAAAGTTGCAGGAATAATAAGATGAACACCTGCACACTCTTCACCGAGATTCACCAACTGTTAACATTTCCCCACGTGTGTCTTATTTTGTTCCATAAGGATCCACATTCTATGATTTTTTTGAGGAACCGTTTGAGAGGAAGTTGCAGGCACCGTGGCCCTTAACCCCTAAGTACCGAGCATGCATCTGCCAACCACAGTTCACCATGTGACCCAGTGCAGCTACCCAACAAACAGTCCACACGCAGAGTTTGCTAATCATTCCAACAGTGTCCGTTAGAGCAGATACTCCGTTTTCTTCGTTTAGACTACAGATTGGTCTCGCTTTTCGTATCTTTTCAGTCTTCGTACATCCGAAACTGTTCCCAGCCTTTCTTTGTCCTTCATTCCATGTTTGAAGAGTATAGGCCAATTGCTTTGTAGGCCGCCCCTCTGGGTTTGATTCATGGTTTCCCAAAATTAGGTTCAGTTTAAAATCTAAGCTTAAAATTTTTACAACTTCTTTTACAAAGAAATGATATTGACTGGTAGAACTCGGGAAACATGTCTTACTTTATATATGAATTTTTTCTTAATGTCAAGAAGAAACTGAGTTTTTTTTTTTTTTTCATTTGGTCTTCTCAATTTCCTGATCAACCAGAGGAGGCCATTGTGGGTTGTGACTTTGTTATGAAACTGAGCAACTCAGCTTCCTTACTGCTAAATCCTGAACACACATCATTCTTTCATTCAACAAACACTGGATGCCCAGTATGTTCCAGGAATTGTTTTAGGTGCTGAGAATATAGCAGAGTAGAAGAGACAACAGTCCCTGGCCTGGAGGAGCACCCATTTCTATTTGGACCGAGGGTACGGGGCCCTATGGTGGCCTGGTGGAGTGCTACCGTCCTTCTGGTTGTCTCATCTTAAAGGGGAATGTGGAGGGGCTGAAATCTGGGAAGGAGACTGGGTGCTGAAAGGTTGGATTCGTGTCCCATGAGAACTGGCTGGGAGAAGTGGGTGTGCAACTTCTCAGGACCTCATCGAATTTACCTGAAAACACTGGAAGGACTATGACATGGAGATGACTAAAGTTGTTCCTCATTGCCAGTGACAGTAATAAAAGCAGAGCATGGAGACAGTCGACACAAGGGCTTTCTAGGGACGGTAGGAGAGTGCTGCTCTGAAACTCCTGAGCCTCCCATTACTAGAACTATCCAGAGAGGCTGGCGACTGGCCTTCAGGGTGGATCCCTGCATGGGCCGCATGTCACACGAGGGTCATTTCCAACTTTTTTTTTCTCCAGTCCTCTGAGGGAATCACTGAATGCAGCTTTAGATTATAATATTATGCCAAACAATATTTTTGTAGGTATTTTCTTTTTACTTCTATTTTGCTCCAAAAAATTTAAAACCCTAACAAAACCCTTGGCTTTGAGAAGATCATCAAATATACACCTTAAAAAGGCCAGTGTTTGAAATCATGTCATTATAAAGCAGAGTGAAATTATTGGCCCCAGGGCCATCCCAGGAAGCTCCACTCCGATCCCACCAATGTGGGGTCGGGGAACAGAGTATCTAACTTGCCACAGTGGCACTGCCTAACTCGCTTCGAGGCTCAGGCTTGGTGTTCATTGTCCACGGAAGAGTCCTCTAGAGGCTGGTTAAAGATGCAGAGTCCCTGGCCCTACCTCCCAGAGAGTCTAATGTCATAGAGCTGGAGTGGGGCCCCAAATCTGTATTTTTTGTCGACCACCTCTCAGGAACAGTGTCTGAGGTCCCCTTCTCCTTCCTTGTCGTACAGCACAGGCAAGGCCGTTCCAGAGTGCAGCTGCCAATGCTGTGTCCTTGGTGCCGACGAGGACGGGGCCTTCTTCAGGTGCCTGTGAGCACAGGACAGAGACCTTTCCCGGCAGCAGCTGAACATTTGCTCTTCTTGCTCACTGACAGGCGCGTGGATTCTCACGGGCGGCACCCACTATGGCCTGATGAAGTACATCGGCGAGGTTGTGAGGGACAACACCATCAGCAGGAATTCAGAGGAGAACATTGTTGCCATCGGCATCGCGGCGTGGGGCATGGTCTCCAACCGGGACACCCTCATCAGGAATTGCGATGCTGAGGTATGGAGGGCATGGAGGGGTCTGCAAGGTCCCGTGGGAGAAAGGCCAGGGCAGGGGCTGTGGCCTGGACATGGGGGCTCTGTGATGGAGCCGGCTCAGGGGGACGTCTGCCTTGCAGAGAGCACCTTTGGGACTTCAGGAATTAAAAACAAGGGTGTCGTACTTAAGGAACTCCCCGGAAGGAGTTAACATTGAATGTGTTTTGTTCACTAAAATTTGTTCTCAGCAATGTCGTGTTAGAGCCAGGTTCTTTATTCTTTATAAGCGTGACTTGGATCCCTCTCACAAGAGCTCAAGCCCGGCTGCAGTACCTTGATTGCTGGGATTCAAATCAATTGTTACCGTCCCTGGTTAATTTGGCATTAAGAAGGCTGTAAGATATCGCCCCTCAACCGTTTCCTGTGATCGTATTTAGACAGTAATGAGCATTTCGTGTTAAAAATACAAGGTAGACATATGGGGTTTTGTATCAAGTATGGAATTTTGAAAACAACATTTCTAGTGAGTTGAGGACCTTCTTATGCAACAGGTGTTCTCTTCCCAGAAGCTTTGGTCCAAATGTTCAGAAATCCAAATTTAATCTACATCTTCTCCCATCTGGGGCTCCTCAGAAGCTTAGACAGTTAATGTTAAGGATTTTTAGAGTTGCTGTGGTTCTTTAAAATTGTTTCACTTTAGTGTCTCTGTTACCATTTTTGAGATTTGTAAGGGGCAGAAGAGAGTGGAGGCATTTCTTACCCATCTTCAAGGAGACAGCCTGTTGGAGAGGAAGGATGGTGGGTTTTGGAGACACAGAAGCATGGATTTGAGTAATCACTGCTTTTCTAGTCTTGAGATAGTTCCCTTCTCTCAGTTTTTTAAATAATAGCCTTGTACTGATACAGGGTGCATTTATGTAATTATGCAGAGTGAATGGTAGCTTTTATTATTATTGCTAGATGCTTGATAAGAGTTGGCAAAATGGTCTCTCATCAAATACCAACTTCAGGGGTGACAGTGGCCTGGAGTAGGATTTCAAAGACAGTGACAGGCTGGGAGAGAGATAATGCCATTACCTGTTAGTGAGGTTTCTCATGGGTGTGGGCATCAACTTAGTGTTGTCTAATTCTCATTTTGGGGTGGATACTGTACATGTATTAATTCACAGAATCACAAAACAACCCTGAAAGTAGATACTTTTACCCCTGAATTGGAAAAACGACTTCAATATCTCTCTGGAGACCATTTATCGGATTCATTCTCTAGCAACAGGTAAAACTTTCCATGAATATGTGAAGATTAAAGAGAAAGTACCAATCACTTGGAAATTACACAACAACCAACCAATAAATATTGAGCCATGAATGAACTTTCAAAAACGTAATCTCAGATCACTTAGAAAGCAATGCCAATGAAGATATTATATATTAATAAATATCAACATCTATCAATAGATAAATACAGCCAAAGCTGCACTCAAAGTGAAAGGCATAGCCATATACATTGATTAGTAAAAATAAAGTTAATAAGTAATTCAATAATCATAATAATAATATCTAACATTTATAGCCTTTACTTAACATAGCCCTTACTATGTACCAAATTCTGTTCTGAGTGTTTTACATATATCTACTCATTTGATCTTCACAATACCCATGAGATAAGTACTGCTATTACCTTCTCATTATAGATGAGAAAATCGAGGCATAGAGAAAGTGAGACGCTTCCTTAACTTGCGTATCTGGTGAGTGGCAGATCCCTGGCTCACAATCTTTTAAGCACTATAGTATTTTCAAATTAATAAGTTTGCAAAATAAAACCACCAACAAAACTATGGCAAAGAGGAGAAAAAGTAATATTCAATCAGAAATAATTAATTAAAAAAGAAAAAGAATAGAAATACTTTTTATTCTTTAAAATAGCTTTAACAGTTTAACTTAAAGAATAAATATAGCTGTCTGTATTCTTTGCCTCCCACTCTGGGACATGAACAGAAACTTTTCAAAAGAAGACAGAATAATGGCCAGCAAACATGTAAAAAAAATGCTCAACATCTCTAATCATTAGAGAAATGCAAATCCAAACCACAATGAGACATCACCTAACCCCAGTGAGATTGGCCTCTATCAAAAAATCCCAAAACAACAGATGCTGGTAAGGATGTAGAGAGACGGGAACACTCTTACACTGCTGGTGGGACTACAAATTAGTGCAACGTTTGTGGAAAAGAATTTGGAGATACCTAAAAGAGCTAAAAATAGAAATGCCATTCGATCCAGCAATGGCACTATTAGGCATCTACCCAAAAGAGCAAAAGACACTCTATAATAAAGACATCTGCCCCCGAATGTTTATGGCAGCACAATTCACTGTTGCAAGGATTTGGAAACAACCCAAGTGCCCGTCAATTCTTGAGTGGATAATTAATATTTGGTATATGTTTACAATGGAATATTACTCAATTATAAGAAACGACAGTGATCTAGCACCACTTATATTATCCTGGATTGAGATTGAGCCCATTATCCGAAGTGAGGTGACACAAGATCGGAAGAATGGGCTCCACATGTACTCGCCATCAAATTGGTACTGACTGATTAACACTATGGTGCTCACATGGTGGTAGTGTTCTCCAGGGATTAGCAGGTTGGGGGGCATACACTCACAACTGAGGGGCGCGGTGAGCATTGTAGAGAGGAAGGGCATACCCCTAACCCTTTCTAGGAAGAAGCAAAGATATAAAATGTAACTATAATGTTTGTACTCTCATAATTTCCTGACATAAAAAATAAATAAATAAATAATAAATATTTTAAGAAAAGAAATAAAAAAAATCTGTGCAGCAAAGAAAATAACTAATCAACAGAGCAAATAGACAACCTACAGAATGGGCAAAAATATTCACAAACTATACATCTGACAAAGGACTAATATATAGAATCTACAAAGAACTCAAATAAATCAGCAAGAATAAAACAAACAACCCCTTCAAAAAGCAGGCAAAAGACATGAATAGAAGTTTTTCAAAAGAAGATAAAGAAATGGCCTACAAACTTATGAAAATGTGCTCAACATCACTAATCATCAGGGAAATGCAAATTAAAACTACAATGAGATACCACCTTACCCTATCAGAATGACCATTATTAAAAAGTCAAAAAGCAATAGATGGTGGTATGGATGCAGAGATACGAATGGTTATACACTGTTGGTGGGACTGTTTTCCATGGAAAACAGTAGGGAGATGCCTCAAAGAAACAAATGTAGACCTACAATTTGATCCAGCAATCCCACTGCTGGGTACCTACCCAAACGAACAGAAGTCATTTTTTCAAAAAGACGCCTTTACCCAAATGTTTATTGCAGCACAATTAACAATTACAAAGATATGGAACCAATCTAAGTGTCCATCAATTCATGAGTAGATAAAGACAATGTTTTATACAAGGTCTGTCTGGAAAATATCCAGCCATTTAAAATGTTCTTGTTACATTAACAGCTAGATACTTTTCCAGGCAACTTTCATCTCTCTTTCTCTCTCTCTCTCTCTCTCTCTCTCTCTCTCTCTCTCTCTTTCTCTCTCTCTCTCTCTCTCTCTCTCTCTCTCTCTCTCTCTCTTTCTCTCTCTCTCTATCTTTCTCTCTCTCTCTCTCTCTCAGACACACACACAATGGAGTACTATTCAGCCATAAAAAGAAATGAAATAATGTCATTTGCAGCAACTTGGATGGAACTGGAGACCACTATCTTAAGTGAAGTATCTCAGACATGGAAATCCAAACACCATATGTTCTCACTAATAAGTGGGAGCTAAGCAATGGGTACACATGGGCACAAAGAGATATAAAGGACATTGGAAACCAAGAAGCAGGGAGGGTGGGAAGGAAGGTGTGGAATAAAAACTTAACTGTTGGCTACAATGAACACTATTCTGGTGACAGACACACCCAAAGCCCTGACTTAACCATTATACAAGGCATGTATGTAACAAAAAACATTTGTACCACCTTAATATTTTCAAATAAAAAAGTAGTTTGGTACTAGAAAATAAGTAGATCAGTGCTGTGGATGGAGCCCATACATAGGACCAAATATAGACAATTTATTTTACAATAAAAGTAACATTTCAAATCAGCAGAAAAAAGAAGGGTTAATCAGTGAGTAGAGACTGGAAAAAAACTGAATGTTCATCCCAGTGTACAAAATAATTTCTGGCAAATGGAAAATAAGAAAAGTGACATATCTATTTCTAGGAATGGAAATTTTTGTAAAATAGAATACAATTTTAAAATATCTATCAACATTTTTAAATGCCCATAAATATTTTGCCCAGAAATTCCATGAAAAGCAATTTATCACTTACATATATTTTGTAAGAGTTTGCCAAGATATATGTACAATAAATGTCCATTGCTCACTACAGTCTTTTTGTAATGGGATGTGACAGGGCCTGAAATCAACCAAAGTTGTTTTCCCCATCAAGAAAGAAAGAATCGCTATATTCATAAGTGGAATACTGCCCACTCCTTAAAAAGAATGAGTCAGATCTGTGTAGGCTAATATGGAAAGATCTACAAAATATGTAAATAAGTTTTTTTAAAGAGCAAAGCACAGAATGGTGTTATAATATTAAATATTATATATTAGATTTTGTGTTAAAAATAGAGACAAAGAGAGCAATTAAGGATAGAAATGAAAATCGAAATAAAAACAGAGCCAGAACTGAAGACCAGTGGGAGAGAGGGGAGCACCAGCATGGAGAAATGTCAAGGTGGGCACCACTTTTTAAAAGGGAAAGTGTGAATAAACCTTTTCCCTCTGTGAGAAACTGTTTACAGAAATTACATTTGGGGAAAAGAAAGAGAGAGGAAGAGACTTTGTACCTTTCTGTAGTTTGAAATTTCTGACATTTTACAAATTCACAGGTAGTTGTCTGGTGTTTTTGTTTGCTTGCACATCCTCTCTCTCTCTCTCCTCTCTCTCTCTCAGATATGTAAATATATATACACACAGATGTGTATATATATATACATGTGTATGAAATATTTATCACATATTTATTATATGTAAATATCCTAAAAATATTACTTATGACATGCTAGCTATAATTTCATTTCCTGATTTGCCTATTTATGCACTTATTATTTTTTATAATTCATATATATTACTTTTAAAATCAAGAAAAAACACAAAGCAGGAGGAGAACAAATGTCAAATGACATTTCTAGGTTCACCCAAGCCATTTATCTGAACATCCTGTTTATCCCTTAGTCCTCTGTCCTCTTTAAAGTCCAAGTCACTCAATCCTCGCCTTTACGGCATCAGATCAGTTCAACTAAAGCAAACAGATTCACTAGACCATGAGATGTGAAACGTTTTTGCATGGTTGATTCTGGGATGTTGAACTGCATATAAGCCATACCAGTTCAGTTTAGGAAATAATGTCTGTTTCCAGTGCAATGCCTTACCTCTGGTCCATAAACCATATTTTTCTGTTGACTTTGGCCAACATGTCAACAGCGCATGCTGAACCATGAGAAACTATGGGGAGAGGTGGACCTAAAAAAGGTAAAACAAAAAAAAAAAATAGAGAAAAGTCCTATAGTATAACAAAAATAAAAATAAGGAAAGGACTTATAATTGAATAGTCCTTTTTTAAGGATATTGCTTAGCTAGGGTCAGTCCAACAGCCATCTAATACATTCTGAGTAGTATTCATTCCCATGAACTGAAAACACACATATGCTTACTATGCAGGTAGCTGAGATACTGAGGAGAGACCTAAGAGCACATTGCTTACAGGTGTATGGTATCCCTGATGCATTTCACATTTTCCTGCATCCATGCCCTTTGCTTCTCCCTCATCATAATCTCCCCCCAATTTCTTTCTTTACTTTCAAATTATCAATATAAATTTGTAGCCATTTTAAATATTTCTTCAACCATTCCATCAATGTGGTTTTTACTATTTTCTGACATTAATCATTCTTTAAATTTGTCCCTCATATTGTTTTTGAACATATTTGAATCTCACTCAGTAGTTGGCCCCTATTCTTGCCAAGCCTTCCACCAGAGCCAGCTTTGTTAGAAAGAGTTGCCCTTGCACTCATAATACAAAGATATATCTTGTAAAAAGTACTGTACTCAAGATTAGGTTATTGAGAGCTCCACACTAGAGTAAATTCCTGGTCCTGGGAAGATTAGGAGATACCTATGTCAAAATTCATTCTTGGCTGACTTGAATTTAGCTGAAAATGACAGAAAGAAAAATGGGAAGATAAGCTTGAGCTATGTAGGACGCATTCTAGTCCAATAACCCTAAGAAATTTGAGCTGCCATCCCCTTTTAAATAATACAGAGTAAATATCTGATGACACCTCAGTAATGCTGCAGACTCCCATGCACAGTGGAGAAGCCACCCTCGGACAGCTGAGTGTGCAAAAAAAAAAATTAAGTTAATAAATCAATTAAACAGAACAATAGAGTAGAATATTTATTTTGCCTTTCCAGGGCCTAATTCATCCCAGCCTTCCTCTTCCATGACAAACTCTAGTCCCTATTCTTTTCCTAGGAATTCTACAATTCATTGTACAGGTTCTGACTTTTTCTTTTACACAATTTTTTTATGAATGCATAATATATTTATCCATATACATATGGATGCATAATACATGTATCCATGTCGATATGGATACATATAGAGTACATGGGATAATTTAAAAGATTCACATAATTTGTAAAGTTCAAATCAGTGTATTTGGAATATCCACGTTCACTGTTCTTCACCCTACACCAAGCCTAAGGATACATTTTTAGTACTTCTCTCTTTATTGTACCTGATTCAATGTCAAATGTGGAAAGAATCTGTGATTTATTATAAGTCCGAGTTTTGAAATCTGTTAATAAGCTTTTCTTTACTTGATCTAAATCAAGAGAACATTGTTGTGAGCACTTAGGGTCTATAATTCATTGAGAGATGTGACGAAAACTTAAGGATCGATGAACTCATAGTATCCCAAAATTTTCATCATTACCGAGATCTCCACAAAAGCTCAGAACTAATAAAGAAGACAAAAACTAAAAAATAAATAAAAAGTACTCAGAAGTATCAAGTCAGAAATATGTGATAAGTATGATAGAGGCTTGGAATTTCTTATGAGACATTTGCCAATACTTTTATGAGATTCAAATTCTATTGCTGCCTTTTTAATTACATATTCAGCTAATGCTATTTTACTTCAAAGATGTGTCAGTTTCAGAATCTTGAAAAACACATGTTATAGGTCCATAATAGGGACTTCAAATTTTAAAATGTATGTATATATACATATATGAGGTGCATAACAATGCTATGCACCCCTTATTTTTCATAGCTACATAATTTCATGATTTAAAGAAATATCAATGTAAAACATGATTTATTTCCATTCAAATTTGTTCTTCCAATAGCAACAGGTGCAATTATTTTTGCTTAGTGAAGACTTTATTTCTAAAATAGTCCACTCTTACTGCACATATACGGAGGTAGGGTTGTAGAATGCTGGTGCCATTTATTCCATGATATACAGAAAAACTATTATAATCTAATTAGACTATTGGAAAGAGGCTAATTGATGACAAGAATTGCAACCAAAACATTACTTTTTCCTGGGTTCCCAATCATATTTCCCTCTGAATCCCCCTGCGGAATGATAGTGTTTGAATCTGGATGATGGCCAAGAAGTTTGAAAACATTTAGCACAGCCTAAAGCTAGAAGGTCCTTTCTTCTAAGTTTTGTCTGGTCCAGTCTCCAGGGTCTGGGATGCTGCTCTCCATCCGTCCCTCTCATTCTCTTTGGTTCTCAGCCCAGGTGTTTCCTGAAAGTGAGATAAAGCCTTGAAACGGGTTACAGGCTGTGGTTATGCCACCTCCTTTTCTCAAGAGCATTAAAACAGGATAGGTTCCCTGTGTCTACTTCCCTGTTTGAAGTATAACCCACAGGGCAAGCCGAAGGCTGCATGGATGGCACTCCCAACTCTAGAATCTGATACTGTGTTATACCTCTTCTAGAGAATATGGTTCATTCTTTCTGATCATGCTTTCTTGTATTGAAAGTGCCATTTTTTCTTGATGTTTCTGACATCATCCCTTAGCAAACAGCACTTACAGAAAGGCTTGCATGTCAGCATCTCTGCTTCCTAAACACGTCGCTTTCTATAAATACCCATTATTACAGCATTGCCGTTATCTCCTTCTTTCCATAGCTGCTGGGACAGATTTCATAGATTTCTTTTTTAATGAATAGATCCACTTGGGAAGTTTTTAAACACCTGTACTTTCACAGAATTTATAAATACGATGTCCTCATGTAGAAAGAGCTCACAAATTACAAGAAAACAGATTTAATGTCATTTAAAACATAAAACATTTAATTCAATATCTAAATCACTCAAATAGAATTTAATTGTAGTCATTAGTATAAATGTGAATGATTTGCCAATCTGCTACTAAACAATGACACGTCATTTAAAATCACAGGTATTGCTAACACAATGCGGTATAAATTTAGACACTGGCCTTCATACATAATTGAAGATAAATTAAATGTCTCGTTAGATACTTAACACCCTATAACTTTCACCAGCCTTATTATGGCATTTTCAAAAACTTTTTCAGATAAATAAAGGCAACATTATCCCCATTGTCCTTGTTGGGAAATCAGATGTCTAAGCCTCATTTGAGCTAGCAAAGGCCTAGATAAAATTTTAGATCATCTCACTATATAACTACAGTATTTTTTTCATTAACAAAGAATTTTTCAAATTTTGTACATAGGTTTCAAAGTTTATAAGTTCTTTTCCAAATATAATTTTGGAAGATTTATTGATTTTTATTGATTCAAAAATCTATGTGGTACTCCACTGAAGACTGAGATTTCAGGGTTTTAAGTTTTAAGGTACAGTTTTAAGATAAATGAAAGATCACTACACTATTTAACAAAGAACTGAAAATCTGTGCCTCCTTAGCTTTTATTTCAGAAAATCTCATTCCATTGACTTAAACAATTTCTATATTAAATTTAACATAAAGTCACACGACATGATATGCCCCACAAGATAGTTTTGCTCCCAGAGTAAAGGCTGATATATCTTCCAGATTTAGTTTCCTACATTCTAGTATGCCAACATTTAAATAGCTTTCATTGTAGAATGAGATTCCTGAAGTTATCAAATGAACATGAACCTTCTTGTCCCTAGTACCATTTTCTGATTTCCCTATGATTCTCAAAATAAAAGCTTTACTCATAAGGTTGTTAGCAACCTTTTTCATTTTATATTTTCCTATGAGTTTCATTCATATACTTACTAACTTTCCTGCCCAGCCACTGAAAATGATGATTAAATAGACTGCACTTTGAAGTCTTTTATCCAGCTGTTCACAAGCTCACAAATTTCCCTTTGTCTTTCAAGAGTGAAATTACTTATATTTCAAAGAGGATATTCCATTTCCACCTCAAGACTGAAACAGTATATAAATCACAAGGTTCAATAAAATGGGCTCCTTCATGACACCACGAATATAAACATATTCATATATATACATGAATATATGTGTGCTCATATACATACATGAGCACATGAACACCTGTATTACACACAGTCTTAAAGTCAAATCAAGTGGACCACATCAGATATATGAGACAAAGCTATCAAACTAAATTGCACTTATTATTCACATTTTCTTTTAAAGTTTATTCCAGCTACCTCATTTACCTAAGTGCCCATTACATTTACCCAGCAGAATTATAATTAGCTCTTCTCATATCTCCTAATAAATCTATATAAATCTTTTATGATCTGGTACAAGAAATCCTATTCTACCATTACTTCCAATAGATCACTAGGTCCTAACAATAAATCCAGCTAAAAGTGTGCTAGTTAATTAATTATAACTGTTTGCACTGCCACAACCTTGAAACTAACACCCCAGTCCATAGTACAGCAGGGAGGGTATGCATGTGCGCAGAACTTTCTCAGCTACTATTGAGAGTCTGAGGAGCTACAGTTACTAAACAAGAAGCTGCATGCCTTGGAATGGTGAGTCTCACTCTGATCAGTCTGAAGCTAGCCACGTATCAACACCCTTTATATTCCTTCTATTTTTTTAAACACCTTTGAAGCACTGAGTATCCCAGCATTTCTTTGGAGCCTAAAAGTGTGTTGTTGGAAATAGGCATGACTGCTTCCCTTCCCGGTGTCTTGCTCCTGGAGATACACAAATTCACCCAGTGTTTTCTGATGGGAAGGCTTTGCTAAGAGTCAGAATAATCAATCACACATATTATTCGAGAAAGATCCTTTTCTAGGCACATGTAGCATTTAAAAAGATAAAAATGCTTAAACTCTCTGCAGTCTGCTTTCACCTAGTTTTCTAAGTACATCTTTGGTTCTGAATAAAGATTCAGGAGAAATCAACCATAGTGCCTAAACAGCAGGTAAACGACACTAAAAGAGAAATAAAAAAATAAAAAGTATGCAGGCATACCCAAACTCTAAAACTCAGACTTAAATTGCATTGTATCCTAAGACTAAGATTCATAGAGGTAGAAGTTTAACAAATAAACTATTTTAGATGATATCATAAAGGCCTAAGATAATTAATGATTTCATTAAATAACTCAAGAAGCAATTATTTTATAGTATACTTAAGACCATTTAGATCTACAGATTATAATATAGACTACACTATTTTTTCAGAAGTAGCATTGATTCATTAGTTCTACCAGCTGTTTCTTATGACATATGGAAATAATTTATTGTAGATAGAATATTTACAAGGATTAATAAATCCAATCTATACTGTTTAAGTTTTCCAGTAGAGAGCACACAAATTCAAGAGGCTGTAAAACAGAATAAATCATGGACTTTTTCTTTTAATCTAGAAGGAAAATTAGAAATCATCTAGGCCTTCTGATTATACAGCTAAAGGAACAGACTTGACAAGTGACTTGCCTAAGACCACACAGCAAGTTACACAAATCCAGGGTGCCAGTCTAGGGCTTTTATGACTATTTTCTCAAAAAAGTCAACTTTGAAAATAATGAGTGATTCCATTTCACATTCATTAAGGAAATAGCATTTAATTCTTTCAATATAAGTTTTATATTAAGATGATATTAATTGATCCATCTTAATGAAGTAATATATCAAGATGAAACAAAAAAAGTTTCTTTTAGGGCACTTTGGAAAGAACCAGCAGCTGACTCTCAAGTTGCTAGCTTACCCACAGGACCATACTGAGGATCTGATCTCCCTGTCTGTCCAGTCACAGTGTTAGTGAGAGCGAAAGAGTCCTTTGAAAAGAGTGTGTTCTACTAATAAAAACAGCATTCTCTAATCTAGCCATCCACTTTCTTCTCCCTCCTCAACAGAAGACAAGCATTTGTCCATTTGGCTCCCTGGGGCTGCAATTTTCATGATCTATTTTCTCACTCTTGACCCCAACCACACCCACTTCTACTCACTAACCCACTTGTAATATTCTTGCAACTTTCTGGCATGACTCTAAAGTAACTTACTTGAAGTGAGGAAGATTTGCTATTCCATCAACGTATGTATCATAACTTTGCTAATGATAAAAGTCTGTCATGGCTAAACAGAGACAGGTGATGGTCTTTTGCAATAATCAGATCAAGAAATACAAACACAATTCACAGGAAGACAGACAAACATGCTATGATGTCAGGGAAAGTCAAGAAAATATTGTTCCTTAGAGTATCCATTACTTAAAATGTAATTTTGATTTCTAAAACCATCAGCAGCTCCAATTTCCAGGAAATTAACCAACTCACTGCTTAAGACCTGGTCAGTTAAGCCCACTCTGTCTGCACAAGGAGTGCCTTTATAAGAATTCCCACACTGCTTATGGTGCAGTGTATTGTAAAAAGAAACTCTTTCACTTTGGTTCTATTAGTTAAGTCAAAGTGCACTATTAAAAATTACCTTTCCTTATGCCAAAAGAAAACACAATGAGTACAAATCAATCCTATAAACTCATTAAGTACCTCCTCTCTTTTATGCTTTTTCAAGTTTAGGTAAATCTTAAAGTACTAACTTTCTGAAGTTTCATAAAAACAGTTCACTGTCTCTTTTCCTTCCATTCCTCTTTTTCTTAGGTCAGAACTTTCTGGTGGCAAATACTATATCCTATATCATATGACAGCAAATCATATTTGTGTATCTCAGATATTAAACCAACACCTGTCCTCAGCACTTCTACTTTAGTCTTATGTATAGACTAGAGTTTAACTGTATCTTAACATTTATAAATTTCACAATACAAAGATTTAAGTAGACAGTTATCAAACATAAATGCTCTTTAATTAAAACCACACTCTCTCATCTGAATTATACATATAGGTCGTTTTATCCCAGGGAAATTTAGGTCTAACTTAGTTATACCGCAAAATTACCTTAAAGATAAATTTCTTAATGAGCTTGTGATTACCTGGTATATAGTATTTTTAAAAAATTGAAAATGCATATAGTTGCTACACTTACCTGTAGGAGGACCTTCATCCCATTCTTCTGCCCTCTTAATTCGATGTGCAGTGAATCCTAAGCAGATATTGACTCCAATGGCAAAAGTGAACAGGGATATTATCTAAGGGAATGAAAAGATCAACTTGTCAAATACAGCTAGACAGGACTAAACCAAAGGACATGAAGGCAATTCAAATGACTTCAGCATCACGACCCACGCCTACAACTTCCAAAATGCATCCTAAGGTGCTGTCTTAATTTGAACAACAAAAAGAAAAATTCAAGTCAGCAACTGATTCTGAACACCAAGTCTTTCCCCTGTCATTCCATCATTCTCCCACCTGGTGCGACTGGAGCGCGCTTCTCCTTGCCATGTCAGAGGATTCTTGGAAAGCCTTTTGCAGCGTGTTCTCTTTGCCTACACTGAATGTACTGCTTTTGGGGCTCCGAGTTTAGTCTATTAACTACAAGCAATCCCACCTGGGAGGTTGACAGGCTCATCTGATTTGTCCAGAGCTTGATTTCATCACAGTTTGTTCACAAATCGCAGCTCTCAGCATAAGAGGCTTAAGATATCATCTTCCCTTTCCCCACCCCCTTATCGGCTCCTCCCCTAACCCACAGACGCTTTCATGTGGTATCCTCTGGCAACAGGAGGGTTTCTTGTGTTGCTGTGGCCAATAACAGTGCATGTTCATTTTCCTTCCCGCACAAAAACATGGTTTGTCAAAAAGAAACCAAATGTATTTTATCCGATAAAAATGAAACAGAGCTGTACAACAAGAGTTTCTACCAGCTTTAAGCTTTTAAGGTTTACAATGTAGTTATTCAATGTCGTCGACCTCACAACTTTATATTTTTTTAACGAGGAAAGTTTTATAATTTATAAACCCAATAACTTTCCTGTCTTTCCCATTTATTTATTTTGCTGGCAGTTTGAACGACCCTTTCCCTATTACCACATTCTCAGCTACTTCTGACTCCTCAAATGTTTCTCACGATGAAAATCTCCCCCAAATTGTAACTAACATAAAAGATAGCATTATTTTCCCCATGTTGCTCAAGTTTAGAGAAGTTACTTTTATCAAAATACTGGAAATGCCAGCTAAGCAACATAAAGTCCTTCTGCCTTATGAAGAAAGACAAAATAACCTCAGTCTCTGTCTCTTCTTCCTGGAAAAAACTCTCAGCTTTTTGGGGTTTTGGGGGGGAAAGATGGGGGGTTGCGGGGGGGTGGGTAGAGAATAGGATAGAAAAAAATTATTAGCAATTGAATTCAGGAAGGAAATCTCAGCGGCACAAGAATTGAGATTTAAAGAACTGTTTCTCTAGTTCTTTCCCAATTAAATTGCCATCTAGCCACCAAACACTGTCTCCCTTGAGGCTATATTGTGAGTGCCAGAGTCTCTTTTCTAAACAATTCGGCAACCAGGACACTCTCAAAAGAAGAAATCAAGAACTCTAAATCTGAGGGTTGTTTAAATATTATATGCCTTTAGGACTCAAATGAGGGAAGGTTTGTTTTTGGCTTTTCCCTCCCCAGGCCCCAGGTCCGGTGACCGCCATTCTTGCACAGCGCATGTGTTCATATAAACAAATACGAGACTTACCATACAACAGATTACTAGCGGAGTAGTGGCTCTACTCAAATAAAACATGATAGCACAAAAGCAAGAACTTGTTTATAGTGGATTGTATAGTGGGCCTGGGTTTCATTATAGACTTTAGAATTTAGTAACAGCTAATTGAAAAAAAAAAAAAAAGAAAATATACTGCCAAACTTTAAGTTGCTTTTCTAAAATCCTTTTAGTTTTGCACTCTTGCAGAGATGGCAGGCTTATAAATTTTTCTATATAAGTTTCTTGCTTTAGTCTGTACACCATACTGAACTGATTTGGATTTGGGTATTTAGCAAGACTTATAAAAAAGATGTTAACCCCATATAAGATTTTTCTGCTATTTATGTTAAATTTCAAAATGCAAACCTGCCATTATATAGAAAAACTATAAACCCTAAAGGAAAATATCATGGCAATCCTGTTATTTCTTTGTATGCCACAGTGCCCCAAATGTCCTAAAACACCAGCCTCCTCTTCTCTGCAACCTCCCTAGGCCTTACCAGAGTCCAGCAACTTTCGACTTTGTCTGACATTTGATTGTATAAACCCAGCTTGAGGACAAGGGAGGCTTCCCCTAAAAAAAAAAAAAACTTAGAGCTCAGGAGCTGAACATCATCCATTAATTTTTTCTTTGACATGCAGATTAGGGGGGAAAGCTACAAGAGTAATAACCAACTTGATCCATAATTGGCTGTACAACACTTGTTACCCATTACCCAAAAGAGTTGAGCTGAGCCGCTATTTCTGTTAACTGTTCTGCCAAAGAACTTTATCTTTACCAACTTATTGTGCATAAGGAACTTATTAACACACTCACACAAGCATGCATGTGCACCCACACAGCATCCAGCCATAGTTAAACAGAATTTTACTACAAAGTGATTATTATCAATTAACCGTCAGAAGGATGACCAAATCCCTACCTCAGGCATCAAGTCAACTGCAAAATACTCCTCATTAGCTAAAACTCAGAAAAGCAAAAAGTCTGGTAATGAGTAAAGTAGGTTGAGAGATTCAACTAAAAACTGGAACATAGTCCAAAACCTTCTATAAAAAAACTAAATTAAGAAAGTTCACTTGCTGTGGTGTTTAAGATTTTGGTATAAGGTCACACGTGGCTGGCACAGTAAACAAGAAAATGAATGCAAAAGACTGAAAAATTAACTTCCAGTATGGGTTACTAACCCAGCCATATTTCAGAGAACACTGCCCCCTGGCAGAAGAAAACCTAGAACTATAAACAAATCTCTCAACAGTCTCAGACCCTGGAAATCATTCTGTGGTTCTCAAACTTTATTGGGCATAAGAATCACCCTGGAGGCTTGTTTAAAACACTGATGTTTATGATATTTATGCCTGATGTTTATTTCTCAAGATTTTGATTCATTAGGTTGTGGCAAGGGTGGGGGAAAAGAAAGAGGAGTTTAGGGGCCAGACAAAAATTGGCACAATAGGATATTTTGATGCAAGTCATATAAGGACCACATTTAGAGAAATGGAGCATTAGAATAAATCATTCTGAATTAATTTGCTTATGACCTGCACGTTGAATTGTTTGGCTTACTTCACTATGGAGTTTTAACATATTATTAATAGCATTCACTATTAATTGGACATTAAAGTTTAGATGTCTTAATGACAAACTTTGGCTGTTCCTCCAGGGGAACCATCTGCAAACTGCAAGCAGCAGAGCAGTATTTTAGTTACTTTGCTGGTGGTACAAAGCAGCAGTGTATGTATTGCCTAATTGCAATATAGTAGTTGCATTTATACAAATACACAGTCTATCCTTTCATAAAATGCTTCTATGAATCCTTGTTCCAAGCCCTGATTAGATAAGATGGCTTGGGGTGAACAGTGAAATTTGAAAGAGATGTGATTAAGGGTTGTCAATCTTGCTGCCTGCAGTAATCATGAAATTGTCATGAACTAGTTGAAACTTTATCTACATCTAGTTTCTCATTACGCAGAATTGACATGACTTGACTTACAATTATTCCCAGAATAATTCTAAGATAATGTATGATGTTAAATAACTATTGACCACGTGATTTTCAGTAGTATCATTTAGTAGTAACTACAGCACATACACTACAGAAGTGAGAAAACAGTGCCCACATATATTCTGCCCATTCTATGTTAAAACTCTTTAAGTCTTGTTTCTAAATTGTGCTGTGGTTGAGGACTATTAGAAAATTCAGAATAAATACTGGACAACAATCTTTACTAAAAAGATTTACCAGTCTAAATTGAGCAGAAATTTTTGACAGCTGATAGAGGAACCAGCTGGCTCAATTGCTCCCACAATCCAGGGCTGCAGATGTGTATAAAGTAGATACCACTTGAGATTCTTATTCACAGAAGCCAAGTTTTATGGGTAATCTATAGTCCCATGGGGCTCTCCAGCAGAGGCATGACAATGCAAACAGGATGTGTGCTATTCGTTATTACACAATTGAAAGCTGAAATCAACACTGTCACCTCTTTCCAAGATTGTAACTCATGTCACAAACTTTTATGAATTATGTTTACTCCCAATGGATCTAAGCATAAGCCCCGACACCAGAACAATCTCTGCCCTTTATGAATATTGCACAAATATACATTAGCTCCTACTATGTACCAAGCACTGTTTTGGGTACTAGTACTACATAGGGATCTGAGCCAGACATAGTCCCTGCCCTCTCTATCAATCAAATAGACACAGAAATAAATGTAAAACTGCAACTGTGGAAAACACAGAAGTGAAGAGGTAAATAGAGCTGTGAGAATGTAGAATTCGGTTTACCTACTTAGGGGGATCACACAAGAATGTGTGGAGAAAATGTCGATTGAGCTGTGATTTGAAGAGTGGGTGAGAGTGAGGCACTAGATTAAGAGACGAGGAAAGAATTCTAGACAGAGGGGGCAGAATGTGCAAAGGTTCTGCATAGGATGGAGGCACGGCACATCCATAAGACAGAGGGGAGCCATTTTGACCAATATAGGGAGAGCAAAAGTGAGTGTGGAGGGAAATGAGACTGGGAGGTTAGTAGAGGCTGGTCACATGGGGTATGTTAGGTGATATTGTCTTTACCCTGAAAGCAACAGAAAGGCCTTACAAGGCTTAAGCAGGTGGAAGTTTAATCAGGTTTTGAAGCATTAATCTCTGTACGATGTGAATATGAATTGGAACAACTCAAGAATGGATACAGCAGATATGTTTGGAAATATTGCCAGGAATCCAGACACGAGATAGTGACAGCTTGCACCAAGGAGGCTCTGATGGCAATGGGAAGGGAGAGAAGCAGGAGAGTTAGGAAAATGACTTGTTAATGAACTGGATATGGGAGCCAAAGGGCAAGAAGGTGTTAAGGTATCACTCCTGAATTAATAAGTACCTAACAATTATGATGACCAAATACATACTTAATAAAGCCACTTCTTAAATTTTTATTGGATTCTAAGAAAGATAGAGATATGGATCCATTTGCTAACACCATAGAATGAAAAAGTTAAAATAAGAGACATGGCTAATAGCTTTAAAACATTTGTCAATGGTTTTTAAATTCATTGAAAACAATTGATTTAGAGTGATATTATATTGGACTTTAAACCTTAGCAATATATTTATTCAAAATTGAGCTTTTTAAAGCATTACCCCAGGAAATAACTCAGCTTTCTTCCTAACTCTAGCTTATGACATGTTAAAACTCAAAACTCAATTTAACTATTTCTTTCAGCTATTCTGAAACCTGCAGGCTCAACGTTCAGGCAAATGGAAAGGTCGGTAACAGTTTGGAGAGATGAGTCACCAGCACATGTGTGAGCACCATGAAAGTTTTCATCTTTTGTTGACTTTGTAAAGTTACTGTGCAATACATGAGCACTAATGGGTGGGTAAATGACTGGAGAGAAACTGTTTTACCAAAAGCTTTACCATGGGATTGAAGACTCCCATCCTTTACCCTGCTTACAGGGTAAAGCCCCCTCACAGGGGCTATTGTCAACTCCACTTACAGATGAAGAAAAGGTGGTCCAGACTATGTGAGTCTCCAAAACGGTAGGGTAAGTGACTGAGTCAGGCCTCCTGAGCCTGCTGAGTCCTCTTTCCACTACAGCATGTTGTGTCTATTATACCATGTGAAGGTTTCCACTCAACACATCCAAAATGCATCTACCTAAACAACCAGTCCACCCTCCCAACTTCATTTCTTTTCAGGAGAATCTTAAAACCACTTCTTGTTCTACTACAATCTTTCATTTCTTGTTTCTCATCAGACACCATGTCTATAGATTCTATAGACCATTGCTAACATTTATCAGAGCTTGCTGAGAACTATTAGGACCTAAATCATCTTCCTATGTGATAATGTTAAGATTCATCCCTCGACTTCATTCTTCTGGACGCACATTAGAAAGTCCTCTCATAATTGTTCTTCCTGTTGGCACCCTCTGCCCCTCCAAACACCATTCATTGCACCCCCTTGTATCCAACCTATAATTCATCCCCATTTATTACCCAAAGAGCCCTAAACAAAATGCAAATCTGATGATTTTCCTCCCAAACTTAAATCTTTCAGTGGCTCCCTATCAAAGCAGTTCTCAAAGTAGAATCCCTTGACCAGCAGGGTTAGAATCACCTATAAACTTGTTCTAAGTACAAATCCTCAGAGCCTACCTCACACCTACTGAATCAGAAGCTCTGGAGCTGAAGCCCAGAATCTGCATTTTAACAATCCCATTGTGTGATTCTGATGCAAGTTTGAGAAACACTGACCTAGAGAATAAAATCCAAACTGCTTGGCCAGGTACATAGGACCTTAAATGCAAAATAAGCTCCCTGAACTCAAATCCCAGCTCTACCATTGTTTAACTATGAGACCTTATATGACCTTTAGGCAAATTACTTCTCCATCATAAAACTCAGTTTTCTCATCCATATCCATCTCATAGGATTCTTGAGAGTATTACATGAAATAATCCATGTAAATCACTTAGCACAATGCCTGGCACAGAATAATGCTTAATAAATGTTAAGTTTTCTTAATTAGAGAAATATTTGCTGCTCCTTAATTAAGTTGTGCTCTTTCACACCTCCATTCCCTAATATACATAGTTGTTTTGGCCTAGAATGCCCTTCTCCACCTAATCTCCCTGACAAAACTCAACATATCTATGAAAATTCAAGTCAGACGTCACTCTGCTGTGAAGCCTCCCCAGTTTTGCCCTCCTCTCCATGTAGAACATCGGCCTCCCTTTGCTGCATTACCAGACTGTCTGTAATCACTTTTTAGGCGGCTCCATCCCTGTGATCTCTCTGAGTGCAGGGACCAGACATCCTTGCACCTCACAGAGCTTTGCAGCCTCCTGCAATATAATAGGCAGACAAATAATGTTACTCGGCACCAAGAAAGTTGAATTGTGGTCCTTGCTTTCTTACTAACTAGCTATGTCACTGCAAGCCTCTGCTGCTTCATCTGTAAAGCAGGGTTATTAGGCTAACTTGGTGGGGTTTAGCCCTTTGATCAACATTAAAACTTTGTTTTCAAGTAAAATCTTAAAATGAATACCAACATCTACATTTGGAGCTGTCATACTTGAAGTGGGAGTGGGGAACCAGGATCTCACCTAACCAAGCACCTGCTTCTCCCCTGTGGCACCTTCTCAGGAACCTAGAAATTCAAGGAGTGCAGTTTATGAAAGCAAACAAACAAAAATCAATAGCTAAGTTAGTTCCAATATTTAAATACTGTTCCAAATCCAATCCGTTCATTGTAGTATTCAGATACATTCACACACACCAAAATCTGACCTCTTAGGCCAAATCTTTCAGAGCCCAACAGACTTGAGTCTGGCACTTTCAAGCATGAAACCTGGCTTAACTTCTCTAAAATACAGGCTTCTTTTAAAGAAATAATAATGGTTCTTATCACCCAGAGTTGATATGAAGACCAAATGACATAATGCGTGTTAAGCAAGTAGCTCAGTGCTGGAACATAAAAAACACACAAATATTAGCCATTGCTATATACAGGAGGATAAACTCTGCATCATCTGCTGTCATGTTCTCAGCGTCCTCCAAAGTGCTGGGTATGTATATAACAGGTGCTTAGTAGTGACATAGGTTCTAGGAAAATTCCTTTACTGATGGAGAGATTATATGTAGATTAAAGTTAATAATGTTACCTTTTTCGCATTCTTTCTAACCTCACGAGAAAATAAGCAGCCTTTATTTAGCAAAGAGTGGGGTGATTCTGGAAACAGCATTGAAGGACAGATTTTAATCACGCAAAGACCCTCTATTTCAAGTGGAAAGTCCCAAGAAGTTGCACTTCAACTCAACAAATGCATTTGAACTCAAACCTAACAGGAAGTTTATGCTTGCTACGGGAATGGTATCATCACATGCTTACCAGCAGGATGATACTCTCTCAGGGAGGAAGCAAAATTGCCGTTTCTGTGATTCCCCTTGCAATCAAACAACTGCTAGTGATAGTCAACAAACTAGGAATAGAAGGCAACTTCCCCTGGCTGATAAAGCCTTCTACAAAAAACCTATAGCTTATATGATCATACTGGCGAATGACCGAATGCTTGTCTCCTAAGATCAGGAGTAAGACAAGAATGTCTTCTCTTGCCACTTTTATTCAACGTTGTACTTCTAGTCAGAGTAATTAGGGAAATAAATAAATAATAAACAAATAAATGCCATCCAAATTTGAAAGGAAGAAATAAAACTATCTCCATTTATAGATGACATGATTTTGTATACAGAAAATCCTAATGAATTCACAAAAAAAGTATGGGAACTAATGAGTTCAGAAAGGTTGCTTGACACAAGAAAAATACGTAAAAACCTAGTTGCATTTTTATACATTAACAATGAACAATCTAAAATGAAATTAAGATAAAAATACTTTATCAGATTATCAAAAAGTCTAAAATACTTAGGAATCAGTTTAACAAAAGAAATGAGTACTTTGTACACTAATGCTTAGAGATAATCACTGAAATACAGCAAGGAAGACCCAAATAAATAGGAAGACATCCATGTTCATGGATTGGAAGACATTGTTGTCAACAAGGCAAGAAAGTGAAAAGACCTACAGAATGGGAGAAAATATTTGCAAATCGTATATATGATAAGGGTCGAGTATCCAGCAATAAAAAGAGAGATAACCCAATTTTTTTGAATGGTCAAAGGATTGGAAAAGACACTTTTCCAAAGAAGATACACTAATGGACAATAAGCACATGAAAGTTTGCTCGACATCATTAGTCATTAGGAACATGCAAATCAAAACCATGAGATACCACTTCATACCCACTAGGTTGGCTAAAATTAAAAAGACAGCCCATAACAAGTGTTAGAACAGATGTGGAAAAATGGATTGTAAAATGTTGCAGCTATTTTGGAAAGCAATTTGGCAGTTGCTTAAAATGATAAATATAGGGTTACCCATATGACCTAGAAATTCCACACTTATGTATATACCCATGAGAAATTAAACATACTTCCGTATGAAACTTGAACACAAAATGTTCACAGCAGCATTATCAGCTGAAGAATGGATAAACAAAATGAGGTATACCCATGTAATGCAATATTATTCAGCAATAAGAAAGAATGAAGTCCTGGCACATGCTACAACATTATGAACTTTGTAAACATCATGCTAGGTGAAAGAAGCCAGCCACAAAAGCTACATATCATATGATCCTACTTATACAAAACACCTAGAATAGGCAAACTCGTAGATAAGGAAAGTAGATTCGTGGTTGCCAGGTGATAGAAAAGTGACACTACTGAGCATGAGTTTTTGTTTCAGAATGACAAAAATCTTTCAAAATTACATAATGGAGATGTTTACACATTTCAGTGAGTATGTTAAAAACCACTGAAATGTACAGGTTAAAAGAGTGAATTTTATGATATTATGTCATAAAATTATGTCTCAAAAAAAACCTTCTATTTAAAAAAAAGAGCTAGTGATATTAGGCCTACAGAGAAGCAAATTTCAAAGCATCTGCATCCATAGAAAAGGAATGTTAACCTAGATTTTCATTTCTTAGGTCTGTGCATTCAAAGTTGTTTCCAGAGTCACCCAAGTCATCCTCTGAACCTGACAAAGAACAGGAGGACTGAAGTGTTTGAGTCATGGTGTGGACCTCTCCTAACCAGCCCCTATGTGATGAAACCCTCTGCGTCCCTGAAAATAGGAAGGACTTCTGGGACTTTGTCAGACCTTTGTCATACTTCTTTCAGCAGATTTTCTGTTTCGTTTTACTTTCAAATAAAACAACCTGGAAGAGAACCTAGTTCTTTCCTACAGATTTCCAAGATCTTGAATCTTAAAGGCAGAAAACTGTAAACAGAGTTTGTAGGACAGTTGTGGGAATTTAAGAACAATAAAGCCTTACATTTGGAGAATATGTCTTTAAAAAGAAAAAGCAGTCCTGTGAATTAGAGAGATCAAGGCCCACTCCCTCTTCTGACTTTGCAATCAATGAAACCAAAAGCCTGTCCATAAGTAGGGTCACAGAGCTAAAGGACCTCTGAATGGGAGATCAGGATACCTCACATTGCAGACGCGCATTTGATACATTGTTGAATTATAGGTAGAGTTTTTATTTATTTATCTTTTGAGTTAAGAGGGGAAGGACATTGCAGGCAGAAGAAATTCCAGGAGCAAAGACTCAAAAATTTCAGAAAAGGTGAAAGTCAAAGAGAAAAGCAAGTGTGTACACGTGGTACCATACCTGGCATGGAGCAGACACTCTGTCAAGTGGTGGCGAGTATTTAGTAAATGCTTGCACTTTGCCAGGCAACATACTAGGGACATTTACATATATTGCCTCATTTAACATTCATAAAATCTTCATGGTAGTATCATTGTCAATACATGAGAAAACAACCTCAAATATATCAAACCATTTGCCCAAGTTCAAGCACCTATGAAGTGGGGGAGTCATGTTTTCTCCATGATTTTCCAATGAGGATTACAAAACTGGGAAGATCTGAAAGGAATAGGAATTTCAACTCTCTGCTGGAAGAAACCTAAGTCTATTAAAAGAAGAGGATTTGATAAATTTTTTATGTGTCTTGATACCTTAAAATGCTTTCTAATGAGATGGTATAGAAGCCACAGATTAACCTCTATTCTAAGCTGATCTTGTAACACAAAAAGAGAATAAGTTAGAAATGAGAAAGTTACCAGCACCTTGGTCGTCATAGCCAGGATATTTCAAAGTTCCCAGGAGCTCAGAGAGAATGCTGGTCATTATCAGACAATCACCCTAAGCTTTGGAAGACCAGAGTTAAAGAAATTCATATTATTATAACAGTGATGCAACACGGATTTAGTAAACACCCACTGCAATATTAGCTAATGCTTACTGAAGGCTTCCCCTTATGCCAAATACTATTTAATATCAGGGACAATGAGATAAAAGCCATGTTTTAACTGGGAGAACGGGAGCATCTTAGTCCATTCAGGCTGCTATAACAAAATACCATAAACTGGGTGGTTTGTATATCACAGAAATTTGTTTCTCACAATTTAGTAGACTGGGAAGTCCACAATCAAGGATCCAGCAGGTTTGGTGTCTGGTGAGGGCCACGCTTCCACAGAGAAATCTGTCTTCTCATTGTAACCTCACATTATCAAAGGTGCCAGGGTCTCTATGAGGTCTCTTTTATAATGATACTGAACCATTCATGAAGGCTCCACCCTTGTGACCTAATCACCTCCCATTGGCCCCACTTCCTAATTCATCACCTTAGGAGCTGGAATTCCAATGTATGAATTTGGGGAGGACATAACATTCAGACCATAGCAGGAAATCAATAGTTTGTTAAAACACATTGTCATAGAGTTACGCAATGGGGGTAAGGGATTACTAAGAATTGCCTCCCTCAACCTCTAGTTCAACCCACTTCCAGCCTGTCTTCCCATCCTGCAGATTTTTTGTAGGATTGGTTATAGACACAGTTTATAGACTCTTGCTGACCATGCTCCTGAAAATGTCGTTAGAGAGGAGTGAGATTTGGACAGCAGAATTGAGATCCATCTTCCTATCCCTTTTAACTGTTGTGCAAACAAGATCATAGAAATGATAGGTTTTCTGCAACATTATTTCAGTATCTATTCTTCAGCTTCCTAAGCATCAGGAGACACCTGTGGAGGTGACAGACATGGTAGCTTTCTGATTACTGAATCACATATGTAAAGTTTGTTCCTGAACTCAGTATTCCAGTGACAGCTAGCTGCCATGTACTATATTCCATGAATATAGTACTGAATCAAAGTTCAATAATATCTTGATAGGTTGAAATCAAGAGTTTAAAAAAAAAAAGGATTTGAGAGAGACAGCCAGATCAATATATCTTGGATAACATTCTTGACATAAAATCCAAAAGTCAGTTATACAACTTCACACTAGTAGAGACCGGCATTAATAACAATTCTTGATAAAGAAACCTGGGAGCTTTTGTTACCTGCAAGCTCCATAGAAGCCCATGCTTAACTTCAGCTCTAAATAATCTCATTTTATCATAGGCTCATTTAATAAATGATTACTGCCCAGATCAAGGAGAGAGAAGTTTCAGTTGAGCCTACTCCACCTGGATTGTGTTCACCTCCAGATATCTCATTTTAGGAGGTCATTAAGAAATCAGACAGCACTGAGAGAGGCATGACCAGGATAATGAAGGATTGGATTACCACCCAATCCATTCATTAGTTCTCTCATTCATTTCTTTATTTATTCAACTTTCATTGAGCACCAGTATCCGACATTGGAGATGAGGCCTCTGCTCCATGACCCCACATTTTAGTCGGAAAAGAAATATAATATCAAGTAGCTGATAAATGATAAGGAAAATAGAGCAGAGCAAGAGAACAGAGGAGTAATGGCAGGAGCTATTTTCAATTAAGCAACAACAAAGGTCTCTCCAAAGGGGTAATGTTTGAACAGAAACCTGGAGGAAGTGGAGGAGGAGCCAGGTGTCCTGGAAAAAATAGCAAGTGCAAAGGCCCTGAGGTAGGAGCAGCCCAGTGTATTCAGGGAGGCCAGTGTGGCTGCAGTAGAGTGAGAGATAGGGGAGCAGTAAGAGATGATGTCAAAGGAGCAGTTTGGTGCTGGTTCATGCAGGATCTTGCAGGCCATAGTGGAGGCTTCACATTTCGTGTTGGATGCAACGAGAAGCCACTGGAGGGATCTGAATCAGGCGGTGACGTGATACCATTTATGTTTCAAAAGGCTCACTCTGACTGCTGTTCAAGGAATGGATATTTAATGAGCACCCCTGTGACTGTGCAGCCTGGATAATTCGCACAGGTGAGGGGAGAAGTTTGGTGCGATTGACTTCCTTAAATATTAGCAGGGCAATGCAAGATGGATGAGGGTTATTTTGTATGTTTCCTCGGGCAAAACTAGAAGTTAGAAAGAAGGTTTCATCTCATAATAAGAGAGATAAGGAAATGAATGCTCTTATAAAAAATGAACTCACAGTCACCATTTAAGCAAAGGATGGGTGATGTTAGTCAGGAATTCCTATAAAGTAACTAAATTCAGAGGAAGCTTGGCTATTCAGCATCTAAGCTCCTTTCCAATTCTAGCCGTCTACTATTTTTCTTTCTTCTTTAGACTCTCTTAGGGAGCTAAGTTCTCTCTCTGTAATGACCAGAAAAAAAGCTACTCAAATTAAATTAAATAATCAGAATTTTCTGGATAAACCAAAATGAAAGGTAAGGATCCTTATACATACCTTGTTCTCACTATTTCATCTCCTGAAGGAAAGAGAGAGAGAATTGGCATGCACAATTTAATTTATGCCAATTACAGGGACCATTTGTCAAGGATAAGCTAAGAAAAGAAAACCTTTCACAAAATCTTTTGATAGACTTAAGCAAAATGAGACGAAGCAATGTACTTCTGGGTTGATCAAGAAGACAAGCATAAGTTAAGCTGACCTTACATCATCCCTCCGACACTTACAGGTCTCTCGTAATCCTTTGTAAACAGAGAGTCACTGCATATTTGAAATCCAATTACCTCATATTGCCACCAGAGTATTATGCAAGAGAATGTAGAAGTTCTGGACCTTACCTTGTCCCGCTAAGCTTCTGTTGCTCTTATGAGAGATGTTATACAATTTACTAATTACTATTAATAAAATCCTGGACTCCTGGGCTTGGTTAGAAGGATGACTTGGACACTCGTTAGCTCTATGGTCTTGACTGAGTTAGACATCCTCTCTGGACTTCCATTTCCTCATATATAAGTAAGAATAATTACAGTACCTTCCTCATAGGGTTGCTGTGGGGATTAAATAAAATAGTCCATGTAGTATTCATTGTTAATAATAACAGCCACCATACGTTGAGCACTTAGAATGTGGCAGATATTGCACAGAAATTATCTGCCTAAATTTTCTCAATGATCTTGCAAATTACATGTTGGTTTCTGTTTTTAAAGAGGCTCACAGAAGTTTAAGTAACTGATCCAAGTTTACACACCCACAAGGGACAGAACCATCATTCAAACTCAGGTCTACCTGCTACCTTCTAGGTATTTCTTGCTAGAGTACACTATACTATGACACATTTAGTTTTATTACTTTTAAAAGAAACTCTGCCAATCTCTCATTTGAAGGGAAGTTGAGAGGTTTTTCTCTAGTTCCTTTAACAATTCAGAAGCAGAACAGATTCTGCAAAAGATGGTTTCTCATTTTGCCCCAGCTGCAGGTTGGTGCCATTATACAGATACTCTCTCTTTGTGTCATCTGACTGCTGCAGCTGATTTTGTGCCTAAGTTTGGGGCTGGGTAAATCTCGGTCACAGACTTGTAGCCTATAGTCTCATGTGACAAAATATTTTGCAAAAGATGATGTTTTACTTCTTTTCCCAGTCTTCCCCTCCCTTTCTGCAGCTGTTTCCCTTTCTTCCTGAGAGTTGATAAAAATTCCGAAACCATTATTTTTGCAATTACTCTCATGTGACCTTACTATTGACAATGACCCAGTTGTTTGACCCAACTACAACACAGTTGATGAAATGCCAGTGCTAAGAACAAGGATCGCGGATTGACAGAGCCGGGAGCTATCTCCCTGTACCGGTTCCTGTCATGGCAATGTGATCATATTCTAATCATAATGACACTAAGCACAGGAACAACTACCATATGCCGGGAGGTAGGATTTAGCATTCATTCATTCATTGTTCACTCATTTATGTAGCAAATATTTTATTGAGGACATATTATGTTCCAGGCACTTTTCTAGGCACAAAAGAGTCCAGCAACTAACAAGAGAACCCAAATATCTGCTCACAGAGATTATGTTTTATTGGATGGAAGAAGACACAGAATGTATAAATGTATCAGTTGCTAATAAGAGCTGATAAGGTGAGAATGATGAGAGACTGCAATTAGTTCTTGAATCACATGAATAAGGCAGTTAGAATTATCCTATTTTACAGATGAAGACTTTGGGTAATTGGCCCAAAGTCATCCCATCAGTGATAAAACAGAAATTTGCTATATTCTGATAATAATAATAAATACAACAATGATTATAATAGTTACCATCTATTAAGGTAGTTACAGAATTGCATGTAGTTATATAATCTCATTTCATGAGTGAAGAAATCAAGAGTCAGAAAGATGAAATAATTTGATCAAGGTCAGCAGTAGAGTGAGGATCTAAACTGAATGGTTTAGATCCATTCAGTCTGAATGGTTCAAAGTCCATGATTTCCCCCCAACACCATGCCTCCTCTGCTGCATTTGTTATACTGGGAATTCCTTTTGCTAAACTGAAAATTCCTCCAGGACAGGAATTGCATCTCCATCATCTCCTGAAAGTTCTATAGCATCTAGCGGAGAGAGTGTTGAACTTTCTGTTGTCTGGACCAGCCCCATCCCCCAGGCAGACAGAAATCTAAATATACAAGAAGATAGCTGCAGATTTGAATTTTCAGATCTTCTCACTCTCCTTTGGCAGTGGGTTGCACCATGTCATTAGCACTGCAGTTGATACTACTCCTAAACACCAGAGTGCCCAGCAGATTTCAGAGTTCAGCATGCAATGGCAACTTGCTAGCATCAGCCTAACCTCTCCAAAATATCCACATTCCCAACCCAACTTGTGACCTGGACAGACTTGTTTGCCTCTTTATTAGACTCATGTTTGTCTAGGAATGAAAGGAATCAACAAGTGGGATGTACATGCCCTGCATTTCAATGAGAGCCGTAATCCTATGGAGTGAAGGCGGCATTGTGACGAATTTGAAGAGCCTGCTGGACTCTTGCAGCACTAGCCCAGCTCCAGTCTGACAATGCTTTTCTCCACATTCTTCAGCATTGGTGCTCACAGCTGCACGGTAGGATCTGGCGTCCTGCATTTACATGCGCTAACCCATAGCAAATGATCAGAATGCATGAATGAATAAATGACTCTTTGTCTTATTGTTGTTGAAGTTGCTTTATGGGGACACAACACAGTTAACTATAAATGCTTTGAGAGCAAATTTAAGTTTTTTTAGGATCTAGTGAGAAATAGTTCTTAGAGTCAGGCAGACCTAGGTTCGAGCTTCAGTGTGCCACTTTACTAGCTGACTGAGTTTGGAAAATGTAACGCCTCAGACATCTCTGTCCCTGCTTTCACGGGGCCCTCAGTTCTCAGCTCAGAGAGAGGCCTTCCCTGACCACCTGGCTCCCCTTCCTCCCCACTTCCCTCTCTCTCTCCCTAAGCTTATGCCCTGCAGCACTTACTCAGCTGCTAACTTTCGTGCCTCCCCCACTGGACTGCAAGCTCCATATCCACGTCCCCTTCCCTTAATCCCGTGAGCCTAGCACTGTGCCTGACACACGTTCAACTAACATTGGTTGAATACATTAACAGAATGAGAGTATGCTGAAGAAAGAGGAAGGAAAATGTACCCAGAGTGTGGAAGGGTGAGGCAGCTTTACTGTCTGGGGTGGCAGCATGGCTGCTGAGGCCTCATCCCTCTATCCCTTCCCAGCCTGGGCCCCCAAGAATTTCCTAGATTCTTAGAGGAGTGTTAAGCCCCAAACCTAACAAAAAAAAAGGAAAAAAATGCCATTTTTTCACTTTTGTTCCTAGGCACCCAAAACATGCTGGGAAAATTGCAAAGCCCTGTGGGTGACATCCACACACATTTTTGCCACTTCATTCAGCAAAGCCTCCAAGCATCTTGGCAATGACTTTGGTTAGTTCATATTGACTCTCCTATGAATGGTTCATGGACAATGTCTAAAGCTTCCATTCCCATCCCTCTCAGGGGACAACTTTATCTCCTAATCTCCTCAAAAGATCAAGGCCATTCTAATACGTTTAATAGACACTACATATTGATTTTATTCCTAGTGACCCAATATAGAAAATATGCTTTGGGAGGGTGAGGGATAATGGTAAAAAGGGATGATTTTTCTTGTTTCTGCCTGAGGAGCAAATTATACATGGAGATGTTTCCGAGGAAAATTGCTTGTCTTACATTATTTAAGAAGGTCATTCTCTGGCGTCCCTGACTACATTTTTAGTTAATCTAGAGCCCCTGGGAGTGGATTTTGGGACTATAAATATCAAGAGTAACAGCAATAAGAGGTTCGGGGTCCAGCAAGCCCTGGAGGAACATCCTGTAACATCTCACAACCGGCCTTTCCAAGGCAAACGTGGTCAGGCCAAAGTCGTCTCTCGTAAGGAAGCTGGGAAGGCATCTTTCCTAGCAGTCGTCTCACGAGGAGGGGTCACTGTGCTCCGGGAGCTTCCTGGTTGAGGTGTCCTGACAGCCGCCCACGGGAGATGCTTTGGTTTACAACCTTTCCACACTCTTTGTTTTCACTCCCACAGACTCTGTATTTTGAAAAAAATAGTTATTTGAATTAAAAATAACAAATATCTTATGGACCATTTATACTTTCTTTTTAGACATGATCTTATTTAAACCTGGCAACAATCATGCAAATAGGTACTATTATTGTCTGTAATTTATGGGGGTAGAAACTAAAATACAGAGGAATTAAGTGGAAGAGCTGGGACATAAAACAGTGTGGCTCCGGGGATTGAACGCTTAACCATTTTGCCGTAGCAGGTGCCTTGTCTTTGAATTGGACGGTATTTAATAAGAAATCACAAATCAGTTTCCCCATTGTGCTATCCATTCAGGGCAAACGTGATTAACCAAGCAGCCTCTTGGATCAGCTGTAGTATGAGCAGAAGCTTTGGAATTCAGCAGACCTTGGTTTGAATTCTAAGTGCTGTGAGACCTTTCTCAAGTTACTTAACATGTTCAGGCTGCCATTTGTTTCATTCTAAAACTGGGAATAATAGCAACTTATTCAAAGGGTAGTTTTGAAAAGATGTGGGCAAAGTTTCTATAAATGGCCAGAAAATACATATTTTAGGTCTTTGGGGCCATACAACAATCTATTCTGTTACAACTCAACTCATTATTGCAGTACGAAAGTAGCCACAAACATACAGAAACAAATGGGAGTGGCTATGCTCCAGTAAAATCGTATTCACAAAAACAGGTGTGGCCGCTGCACAACAAAGGAAACAATCAACAGAGTAAAGAGACAACCTATGGAAATATTCGCAGAAAACGTTTGCGAACCATACACCTGATGAGAAGCTAATATCCAAAATACACAAGGAACTCGACTCAATAAATAGCAAGAAAACAACCTGATTTAAAAATGGACAAAAGAACTGAATAGACATTTCTCAAAAGAAGACATACAAAAGGCCAACAGGTGTGTGAAAACATGCTCAACATCACTAATTATCAGGGAAGTACAAATTAAAACCACAATGAGATACCACCTCCCGCCTGTTAGAATGGCTACTATCAAAAAGATGAAAGATAGCAAGTGTTGGTGAGGATGTGGAGAAAAGAAAACCCTTGTATACTACCAGTAAGAACATAAATAGGTTCAGCTATTAAGGAAAACATGTGGGGGGTTTCTAAAGATTAAAAATGGAACTACCATACAATCTAGCAATCCCACTACTGAGTATATATCCAAAGGAAATGAATTCAGTATGTTGAAGAGAGATCTGCACTCCTATGTAAATTGCAGCATTATTCACAGTAGCCAAGACATGAAATCAATTTGAATGTCCATCAACAGACGAATGGATGAAGAAAATGTGGCATATATACACAATGGACTACTATTGGGCCTTAAAAAAGAAGGAGATCCTGTCATTTGCAATAACGTGAATGAAGCTGGAGGACATTATACTTAATGAAATGAGCCAGGCACAGAAAGACAAATACTGCATGATCTTATTTATACATGAAATCTAAAAACAATTGAAATCCTAGAAGCAGAGAATAGAATAGCGGTTACAGAGGCTGAGAGTATGGGGAATTGGGAGCTGATGGTCAAAAAATACAAAATTTTAGTTATACAGGAGGAATAAGTTCTGGAGATCTATTGTATAGCAGGGTGACTAGTTCATAATCACATATTGTATACTTGAAAATTGCTAAGAGAATGGATTTCAAATGTTCTCATCACCAAAGATAAAGATGTGAGGTGATGGATAGGTTAACTAGCTTGTTTTAATCATTCCACAATGTGTACCCATGTCAAAACATCGTGTCGTACCTCATAAATATATACAATTTTTCATTTGTCAATTAAATAAATAAATAATATAGTAAATGCATAGATAAACAATTTATTTAGAGTCTAGACCAGTGTATGTCAAAATGATATCCCCAAACCAGTAACATTGGCATCACCTGGGAACTAGTCAGAAATGCAAATCATCAGCCCACACCAGACCTACTGAATCAGAAACTGTGGAGGTGGGGCCCAGCATCAGGTATTTAAACAAGCCTTCCAGGTGATTCTGATGCAGCTAAAGCTTGAGATTTATGGATCTAGACATTTATTTCTATTTCTAAAGGAGTCTTTTCCTAAATTTGTTTTTGCAAACTAGCTTTTCTTTTTTGCTGTCTTTTGTTTGGCAAGTGTAAAATAAAACTTTGACACATGCTTGAGGGGGGAGAAAAAACCAGGTGGGACAAAGTTTAGCCTGCAGGCCATAGTTTGCCAACCCCTGTTTTTGAGGATTGCATGAGATAATCTGCTGTGCGTGATCCCTAGAAGACAAATTACCGAAAATGGTGGTGTAACTGTTGCAGTTCTAGCATGAGATGACCAGTGCTTTTAAACTGGGTCAAAAAAATCTTAACCAAAATCATGGAAATTTAACATTGTCAATAATCTCTTAAGCCTTACCTTGGTAATTGCATAATTTTCATAGACTTTTGAAATGTTGAAAAATTATCAACACTCCACCCCCAATATTACCTTATAGATAGAGTTGCCAGATACAATACTTTTTCAGTATTTCAACATTGAAGATGTATTTATACTAAAAAAGTATTCATTGTTTATCTGAAATTGAAATTTAACTGGAGCATTCTAGCGTTTTATTGTTTCTGTTGTCTATTTTTGTTTTGTTTGTTTTTGCTATATCTGACAAGCATACCTATAGATCTCTATGGCTTCACCATTTGGGAACCACTGGTTTAATTGCATAACTAGGATAACCCAACACAAGCAACATTTTGTTCTTTCAGGGAGGAAAAGAATTACATTCTTATGGAATTATCCCCAAGGTTAAAAACTAATAACTCCCCTGGGTAGAAGCCACTGAAACACTCTGAGACAACTCATCACCGGTGCCAAGAACAAGCTTAGGTCACCCAAGGAAAAATTGCAATAATCTTGCATTTGTTCCTGCTGATTAAAGTCAAGCAGCTTCCAGGAAAATGTTAGGCACCCCTCATGTCACTATGTTGAATTAATATCTGAACAGTATTAATGATGGAAAAACTCAATTATATCCAACATGTCCAAAGCTATGCAGTTGGATTTGTCAGCAATCAAAGTGTGTACTGAGAAAGCCTGTTTCATCAGTAAACAAAGCTTCTGAGTAGAGAAGAAATATTTCGTGCACATAAACACAGGGGCCTAAATCACGATTCCTGGTAAATATTTGATAATGAAGACATGGGCTGAGTAGATGCCTTCAGGCTCCAGATACATTCCAACAAGTGGGGGCTTATAAAATCATTCTCAAGGAAGTTATAAAAAGGGGGAAATGTGCTCAGTATGCTACAATCCACGTCTTTTCAAACTTTAAAGAAGGAAGATGATATTTGACATGTTCATGAAGATGAAAGGCATTGTGTTTTCATTAAAAGAGCACAGTATTTATTGTCAGAAGACCCATGTTTGAATTTTAGCTCTATGACTTCCAAGCTGTGCAAACTTGAATAATTCGTTTAGTCTCTCTGAACCTCTGTTTCCTATCTCTAAAGCAGAGATGATTATAATTCCCATCTCAAACACTGTGGTCAGGGTCAAAGGAATAATGGATGTGAAAATGCTTTGCAAACTGTGAAACTGCAAAAAACACTGTCCCTTGTGGTTCCTATGAGCAACAGCAGACTCTCTGGTGACTAGGAAATGAAACAAAGTAGTATTGAAGGTTACCAGCTGAAATCATGTGAAGGGCATTATGCTCTCAAGCAATGTGGATTAGTTGGCCCTACCTGTCATAACAAAGAATCAGGTGGCTTACACAACAGAAATGTATTGGTTCACATTCTGGAGGCTGGAAGTTCAAGATCAAGGTGTCAATCAGTGGTGATGATTTCTTCCACGGCCTCTATTCTTGGCTTGTACGTGGTTATCTTTTCCCTGTGAGTCTTCACATCGTCTTTTCTCCATGTGTGTGCCTCTGTGTCTAAATTTCTCCTGTGTATAAGGACACCTGTCGTATTAGGCTAGGACCCATCATCAGGACCTAGTATGTGAATACCTCCCTGGAGACTTTGCCTCCAACTAAGGTCAAATGCTGAGATATTAAGGGTTATGACTTCAACATTTAAATTTGGAGGGAACAAAATTCAACCCATAACATCTTTCATTTATTCTATTGAAAAGTGACCAAATGGGTTTGCAGTGCTTCCCAATGAAGGCCTGCTTCTCCCTAAATACTATAAAAATATTACACTCTACAGTGAAGGCTTTCCTGCTTGTTGGGTCTCTAAGATGATAAGTTATTTACTTTACAATAAAGATTCAGGTCCATGGCCTCATACCTTCTCCGAACACCAAAACACCAGGCATTGTCCTCTTTTCAGAGAATTATCTTTACTCTGTAACAAACATGTCATCACTTTCCCTTACATTTAGCTTATGGAAAAGCAAATTATCTCACATTGATACTCACTGACACACTGAAGTTTTTGGATTTCAAACTCAATTCTTTGTTCAAGAAATGTATTTATCAGTTATCAATCAGCTTACAGACTGTTGACACATTTCCAAATCAGACAAGGCAACTTCATGAAATTATAGGACTAGTAAGTGTATACATATATATATATAATCTTATATATAATAGACACATGTAACATAGATTAGAAATGAAGTTCTTAAAAATAAAATTAGCCTTTTTTTAAGCTCATGCATTCTTAGCAACTCAAATCCTTCTTTCAGTCAATAATTGTCTTGCCATTGTAGAAAATATAAATGTCCCAGATAGAATGGATGCAGGGGGGGCCCATCATCATAGTACTTTTAGTAACATCAAAAAGTGGAAATAACCTGATGTCCAGGAGGACTTTGCTAAACAATCATGAGGCAATTACAGATGGAATGCAATACACCCACCGAAGATCATGTTTTTGAAAAACATATAGTAGACTACATGTGCAAAAAGAAGACAGAAGTGATATTCACCAAAGTGTTAATATGCTTAAATCTAGGTAGTGAGACTCTAAACAATTCTTTTGGTTTCTTCTTTGTACTTTCCTTTATTTAATTTTTTCCTACAAAAAGCATATATCGCTTATATAATAAAAATGTGACTTTTTTAATAAATGAAAAATTCCCTCTGAAAGGTTACTGCATTAGACAAAGTGCCATTCATTCCACTGTGTTACCGTATTTTTTACAGATCTTAGTACAGGACTTCTGAGAGATAATAACTTAAAAGGGGTTCAAATAAGCATAAAAGTAATTATGAACTCAGCAACATAATGTAATCTATTGTGTTATAAAAAAGGACTTAATTTAAAAAGAGGAAAAAAGGCTTGATGAAGGACTCAGTGTTTGACCTAGGTTAGGACTTGATGAAAAGGTATATTTTCTGGGAGGTAGATAGAATGTGGAAAGGAGGAGTATTCCTGACGTAGGAAGTAGCATAAGTAAACAAACTTGCAGTGAAATGCCCGCTCTACTCTGAGAGTAACAAATAGTTTAGTATAAGAAGTTCACGGGGTTTCTAAAAGGCTGCCAGGGGTTCAGGCAGGAAAATCAAGTCAGTGGATGAATGATCATAATATTTATTGTTCAATCTAAGACACTCTCAAGCATGAAAACGAATGCTCTTCATAGATACTAGGAAACAACAGGCATACCCTAGGACTGTACCAGGAAACCAGGACATATGGCCCCTCCACAAAGAGCTGGATCACAGTAGGCCTTAAATGCCAGGCTCAGATATTTGAACTTCATACACAGAATCTTAGAATCCTGGGGCTGAAAGGAAATCTCAAAGCCTTCCAGCCTTGCCAACCCTATCCTGCCTCTCCAACTTTTCCAAGAATAGTCATCAAGTCTTTGTTGAAATTTCTCTGTGACAAAGAACTCAATGCCTTGGGACAGCTGTTAGAAAATTCTTCATTGTATTGAGTGGAAATTTATCTTTTTGTATCTCCCATTAAGCTGGCCCAGTCCTACCATCTCAGAGACAAGCACAATGCTGACCTCCCTTAACCGTTAAAGATATACAGAGAGATACGATAACCCTCTAAGTCTTTTCTTTTGCAGGTTAAATGTCCTGCACCCATCCTTCCTACAGCATTCCTGTAGTTTATCACTATTCTCTTTATATCTCCTAATTAGCTTTTGAATTAATCTGCTCTTATCATCTTCCCTGCTACCATCTTGGTTGGGGCCGCCGTCTTTTCTTGCTGTGCCTCCTAAGTGGTCTCTTTCTCATTGACCATTCCTCCAGCCCATTGCTCATCTCATCTTTACAAGACCCAAAACTGACTGTGACCCTGCACTGCTTTACAACCGTCATTGGCTCCCCATTCTCCTAAGGATCAATGACAGCTTCATGAAGTACAGCTACATGCAGTTCCAGCCTCAGCCACCACTCCAGTTTCATTTCTCTCATCCCTTCCCCTCCCCCTTGTGATCCTTCTTTCAGTTCCTTGAACAGCCCTCTTGCCCTCAGCCTATTGAAGGTGCTGACACCTCTGCTTGGAACCCTCTTCCCTCCACCACTTTCACCTTGCTCATCCCTATTTAGCCTTTGGGTCTCTGTTTAGACATCTTCCTATAGGATGTTTATTTTGATCCCATTAAGTCTGGATATTTCACCTTTGGTGGTCTCACAGGGACCTAAGATTCCCCTGTCGATTCCCCTATCAAAGCAAGTATAATATTGAATTAAAATCACCTGGCTCCTTGTCCAGCTCCTCTGCTCCATTACAAACTTTATGAGATCAGGTCTTTTTCAGCACTGTTGTTTTCAACATCTAGGACAGTAGTTGGCACATAGTAGGTGCTCAAGTAATAATAAGAAAAATTGCTAATATATTAACATGTAGCACCCTGAACTAGATACAATTGTTTTAAATGTGGTCTGAATAATAGGGAATTCAATAACTACCACCTTCTATATTCTATACTCTAGACCTCTTTTAATAAAACCTAACTTTATTTTAAAAGAAGTGTATCACAATTGATTTTAGTGTCAGTTTAAATGCCTAAACCCCCCATATGAAGCCACCACTTCTCTGTTTAACTTTTCCTCTCTGTCTCTTCCTTTCTCAATCTCCTTCTCCCTCTGTCTTCCTCTGCCTCTCCTTCCCACCCCTTTCTCTCATACACATACACACACATCCCCAATAATTTGCAATTAACTTTTAGGATCCATGCATAAAACATTTTCTTTGAGACAGTGTCTCTCTGTTGCAAGGCTAGAGTGCAGTGGCCTCATCATAGCTTACTGCAACCTCAGACTCCTGGGCTCAAACGATCCTCCCTCCCCAGCCTCCTGAATAGCTGGTACTATAGGCATGCACCACCATGCCTGCCTGATTTTTCTATTTTTTGTAGAAATAGGGTCTCACTATGTTGCTCAGGCTACTGTCGATCCCCTGGCCTTGAGAGTTCTTCCTGCCTTGACCTCCCAAAGTGCTAGGATTACAGGCATGAGCCACTGCACTCAGCCTGACATTTTATATCTGTCTCTGCATACACATACTCAAAAATTAAGTATTCAAAATAGACAGCAACTTATTGATAATTTTCAAACTCTTAATTCTTATGCTTTTTCTCTGAGCAAATGGGATCCTTATGTTATGCCTTCATGGACATCAATGATGTTACAGAAACAGCAATGAGCACAGAGCTCAGTAACACAACACTAAAGGCATCCATATGTTAATCCATCAATTAATCAGCTCTCTTCATACGTGCATTTAATGCAGTCATTAACCCAGCCCATTGCACCGTTCTAATCCACAAGAATATGGCCTTCCTGAAATCGAGGTTTTGAAATGATTGATGTTTATTGAGTATAACTGTGTTCCAGGTGCTTTCACACACTTTATTTTGGTTACAACTTCCAACACCTATTATCCTTTTTTTACAGGTAATAAAACCATTAGTCAGAAAGTCATACAAGTAGTGATTGCCAGAGCAGGGACATGAACTTAGGTTCTACGACTCCAAGTTAATGATCATTAGCACACATTATACTGGGATCCACTCAGAAAAGAAATCATGCGCAATTTGATTTATGCTGGCTTCTACTAATCACCACCTACTCTCCTCTCCCAAATATCTATTGAATTAATTAGTCTTTTGATTAGAGATTCCTAACCAGAAGATTATAACAAATCAAGGGAATTCAAGAGTTGACTTGTATGAACCCCCTGAAAGTCTAAACAAAATGCTATATGTTGTGTATCGAGCATTTTTTCGGAGAAGAGTAGTATGCATCCGAATCTGAAAAGGATCATGGTCTCAAACAGTTTAAGAATAACTTAAAGTTTAAATAACTCCCTATAAAACTCAATCATCATTCACCTCTCTATCTGGAGTTTCAGAATACACATATTTCTTTCTTTAGAAAATCAAAACTGCATTTTTTTAAGCTCTAGCATCCCGAAGTCTCCATTACTCTCTAGAGAGCCCTTATAGCTGCAGGCCCGAGCTCCAGTCCGCGGACCTGTACCAGTTGGTGGCCTGTTGGGCTCCCCAACCTGGCAGCCCTCACATCTGTATTTGCAGCTGCTCCTCATCACTCTCATCACCACCTGAGCTCCACCTCCTGTCAGATCAGTGGCGGCATTAGATTCTCATAGGAGCCCGAAACCTACAGTGAACTGTGCATGGAAGGGATCTGGGTTGTGTGCTCCTTGTCTAATGCCCGATGATCTGGGGTGGAGCTGAGGCTATGATGCTGGCACTGAGGAATGGCTGCAAATGTAATAAATGTGGTGCACTTCAATCATTCTGAGGCCATCCCCCAGCCACCTCCCCATTCTATGGAAGGATTGTCTTCCATGAAGTTGGTGCCTGGTACCAAAAATGTTGGGGACAGGTGCCTTATAGACCTCAACCACCGGTCCATTCTGAGGCTCTAGATGTCTTCTCTGGGGCCAGCTTAACAAAAGACTGTTAGAAGCCCACCTACCCAGGCCTTTTCTATCCTTGTCCCATGTCAGGTTCTAGCCTGAAGAAGATTCCTTTGCCTTCACAAAGTCAACAGAGGCAAAATTGCAAAAGGCCTTTCTTGCAGCTCTTCCTGGCCTTGGGTAGGGTTAGGATAAATGGAAGCAATAGGAGAAGCCCACCAGTTGAGATGTGGATTAGAGAGGAAGCTGGTAGACCTGGAGACTTGGAGCACTATTGCAAATACCCAGAAAGTATAAACCTTCCCTCTGCTAAATAAGTAGAAGACCATGCCTGTCCTGATAATCATGGTTGATCTTTATTCTTCACCATATTATATTATAGATGATAATTTCCTGATAGCTCTTGTATCTCTGTCATCTAATTCAATGCTTGGATATAATAGTCATTCACAAGAATTGCACAAGAATTCATTGAGCATTGCATCTGGGTCTCTAGAGCACTAGGCTCTGAAGATATTAAGACAAAAAGAGTTGATCCCTACAGATCAATGGGAACAGACAGGCAAAAAGATAGTTATAACAAAGAATGGTAAGTGTTCTGATAGCAGGAATAAAGGAAGCTCTGGGAGAATATGGGAGGGCCACGTAATCCATTCTAGAGGATGGGGAGCAGATGGTCTGGGTACTTTCCAAGAGGAAGGGGCTTTCAGCTGAGACTTTAAAGAAAAATAGAGATTAAACACAGACCTAGTAGCAGTATAGGAGCAAAATCATGTCTAGTAAATAGTTTAACATGCCTAAATTTATATAGAGTATGCACAGAATGTATATAAAATATACAAAAATGGTATATAAAATGAGGAGAGGGAGTAAGTAGTAAGAAATGAGATCAAAGGGAAGATAAAAGGCAAGTTGGGGAGAACCTGTAAACACCAACATTATTCTTGAAAAATAAAAACAGAAATCCATCGAAGACTTCTCAAAAAGATCTGTTTGCTCATATTGCATTTCAGAAAGACCATTTGACACATTGTGGAGACAAGATGAGGGCCTTGAGTGGGCAGGACTGTCCCCAAAAGAGACTAATACGAAGTTATGACCAGAATGGAATTTGAGGGACTACTGGTCTAAACCACAACAGTGGCAGGGGAGGTGGAGACACAGGTGTGCAGGATTGTACTCAACAGAGAAAGTAAGCAGGGCTCGGTGACTGTCATGAACGAAAAGGAAGAAATGCCCTAGGGGATTCTGTTGTGTCTGGCTTGGACAACTGGGGAATGCCATTTGGGCAGTAGAAAAGAGAAGAGGAAAAGCAGGCCTGGAAGAGGGAGGGAGAAGACAAATTTGGTTTTGAACATGCTGATTTTAAGATGCTCCGTGGGACATCAAAGTGGAGATATTCTATAGAAAAAGCTGATATTTTTCTATGCAGCCATAGAAAAATTTTTCTATGATTTTTCATAGAAATTTTTTTATGATTTTTCAAGATCAAGGTAGATTTTGGAGACACCATATGTATGTAGTGGTTGAAGCCATTGGAGTGGATGCAATTATGTAGGGAGATTGAAGGATGTCAAGGAACAAGAGCCAAGGAAGGTAGCAGTGCACACTAACACTATGAATGGAGCCCTTTAAGGCATTAAATAATAACTGAAAAGATCAGAAGGTAATGGGAGACGTGCGGTATCACAGAATCCAAGACAGAGTCAAAAAAAAAAAAAAAAATTGGGAAGGACCAACAGTTCAAAATGACAGAGAGAAGCCTGGGGGAAAAGGTTAAAAAGGCTCTATGGTTTCACTACAAAGAGGTCTTTGGTGGCCTTGACCAAGGTTGTCCTTCAGAGGTGAGGACAGATGCCAGCTGACAGGGCGTGAAGGAGCAAATGGGTAGTGAAGACCTGGAGGCAGAGAATGTCACTCAGTCTTTCAAGGAGTTTGGTGGGACAATGGAGAATACTGAGGCGGCCTCTGGAGGGGGAGGGAGGAAGCTCCATAAATACCTGATGAACGGAAGTGTAGAAAACTTCCTATGTTCGGTGGAACTGGGTATGTGGTAAATACAAAAACAAATACCAGAACCAGGTTCTCTCTCCGTCCTGCTGAGCACTAGAAAGGCTTTTGTTTCCATGCCCTTTATCAGTGAGAATGGCTCTGTGCTTAACCTGTTAAAATGAAACCATGGAAGCCCCGCGATAGCCCAAACCCTTTGACCTGCCGATGGCCACCTGAACACCAGCTGCACTCCCCACCCCTGCAGACGCTCCCCACCTGCTCTGTTTGCCCTTGGAGATTTCCAAGTCCAGATCAAAAGCACCTATAATCAGTTGAGACCCCAGGCTCCCTCTGTTCTTATCCAAAATTAGCCAGATCCTCTTAAAAGGGCTTGCTCGAATAGAAAAAGTACAAAGGGCCAGAGACTGGCTGCGCCGCCGGATGGTGCACGTCAATCAACATCTTTCCTTTGTGGAGCGCGAGAGGGGATCCGCTGCAGAGAAGGGGCTCCCTCCACCAGGGAGGTGATTCTGTCTCCAGAAGACAAGTGTAAGAGCCCAGAGAACATTGTCAAAACAGACGGCTTTAAGAATCCGCATCCCTCTTGCCAAGCCCTTGTCCAACAGGTAATAAACAAGAAGCCAGCCCAGCCATCTGCCCCGGGGAGGGCAGAGCTCACAGCACCCCCCGCTGGTTACAGCTAAAGGGGCTCGCCCGCTCGCCCAGGCTCCAGCGGCGGTGAACCGAGTCTCGTCCACAGCCCCTCTCTGCAAGTTCTACAGGCTGGCTTTCCAGAAACCAGATACAAACTCGATATTTACAAACCCAAACATTCCCTGGCAACGGAAACTCGAAATTAGTTAAGCTCCGCTCCTGCGCGCCTGGAAACTGCTCCAGCTGAGTGCACGGGAACTCAGCCCAACGGGGACCGTTTTCCGGCAAATCTGGAGGCCTCTTGCAAAGTTTCTCTGCTTGACAGAACAGCAGCTGTGACCCGGGAGCACAAGCAATGGAGGACGGGGAGAGAGAGAGGCGCCTACCGTACCCGATCGGCGTGGCGGGTCATGCTGCGGGCTTTCTGGGTGCCTGCTCCTGCCCGGGCGCTGCGGACGCGGCCTCGCCTGCGGGCCGGGGACCTGGGAGCTGTGCCCGGGACGGCTGCTGCGGACTGCTCTTGTTTGCACTGGGCCGTTTGCTTTTGGGATTTCTCCAATGCAGATGTAGTCAGGGGGCCGCTGTCCCGGGGGACAATGATTCCATTGGAAGCTGGCCTTTGACAAGACACACACATGACCTTTGACTAAAATGGCTTTGGGGAAGGAAAGTGTCCGGAGGCTGAAGACGCGGAGTCCAGGGCAGCCATCCGCATTCCCGCCCCCAACAGTGCCTAGTTAATTTTTCATCTTTCAAGGAGAGTCTCTGTGAGGTTTGGTTTGCCATTTCGCCTTCATTCTGTAGGATTCAGTCCTTGTTTCCAAAAGGATTTTGCTGCAGAAGTTTCCTGCTGTGGTGTTAATGCATTCCCTGGACACGCATTTCCAAGTTTGACAGGAGCAGCGGTATATTGTTTAAGTTCCTCCAACACTCTTGGGAATATTACCACCATTTTTTTTTCTAGAACATGCTACAGTTTACAAAGGGCTTTTCACAATCAAGCTGTCATTTGGCCTCCCAAACAATGCCGGGAAGGCTCTCCTCTTACTGCCATTTTACACATAAAGAATTAGCAGCTGGAGAAAAATATTTGCCCAATCACCCAACCAGAAAGTGAAATCTAGGTCCTCTTAATTGTCAGCCAGTCCGTATTCACTAATCCACACACCTGGGTGATCTGCATTAAAACAATGAAAACATGATTAATATAAAGCAACAGTAGCTATAGTTATTTTAATATTTTTAATCACAAAAGTGAGTGTTAGAGATTATTTTAATATAATTGATGTTTGATCATTGACATCCACAGATACCTTGAATTTTTCGTCTACATTTTTTAAATTGTCTACATTTTTCTCTTTCCCAGCTACTAAAAGGATGCCAAGGGAACCAGACTGGCTCAGAGGCACAAGCCAGGTGTTCCTGGGGCTGCTTACCAGAGTCTATCACTAACCACTATCGGCGCCTTTTTCTCTCCTTTTTCTGGGTCCTTCCGGATGGTGAAACACTAAACCAAAGGGGAAGAGGCTGTGGGATGGTGAAACGAGCACCGGACAATCAGTCAGCCTTGTAGAATTTTATTGTGATGAGGGGAGCCATGGTGGAGGTCTGCAGAGATGCTGTAGACCTGCCTGGTGTGAAAGGTAGAATCATTCTCACTTTTTTCAGCTTAGAAAAGGGGAAAAGGAGTGGTCTTCACTCAGTTTTGAAGGACTTGGAGGAGTCAGCCAGGAGGAGAAGAGGAAGAAGAACATCACCTATCCAGACAACACGATGTGCAAAGCTGTCATGGTGCATTCAGTGAACTGAAAATGGTTGTGGCAGACAGGAGCAGAGAGAGGATGTGTCTAGAGAGGAGGGTGTTTGGACTCTGACCAGCCTCGTATGTCACTCTAGGGAATGTGGGCTTCATGCTGCAGTGCTGAATGGGTTAATTTAACTGGCCCAACGTTATAAGCTCACAAGGAAAAGATAAGGAATCATTCATTGTTCTACAACAAGAAAAAATAGACATATGTCAACATAGCTTGGTGGCATTAGCTTCATCAGACAGATGCAGTTCCTTCTTCCTCCTAGCTACAAAAACTTGAGCAATATATTTAACCTCGCTAAGCTTCAATTTTCTCATCAGGAAAATGGGGATTTTCCATATGCTATGAAGATTAAATGAAATTATGCATTAATAGGTAAAACCCTTAACCTTTCTTCAGGCATAGTCATACTCAGTAAAAGGTACCCATTGTTATACTTCAGAGTACTTTAATGTTTACAATGCGAAGAACTCTCTTTTCTTCCAGTTATTTCATTCCCTTCTTCCCACCAAATTTCTGGCTTTGGATTCATTAAAGGTTTGTCCCTTGTTCCTTCCACTTCTTATTTTTCAGCTCCTACTTGAAAATTCTTTACATCCCAGTCTAGCCTTTAATATCAATTTTAGTCTTTCTCTCCTTCTACCTTAGTTTGTTCATTTCTTTGTCCAGCCACTGGCATGCTTATCTATGAAAGCCCCATGCAAGACAGGTATCTGCTAGAGCTAGACAGCTGTCCAACCATGTCCATTGGCACCACGATTGGTGGGTGGTCTGCAGCCTCGGCTGGGTGCTCAGCACCACTGCAGTCCTTACAAAGGTCCCCGGCCAACCCCCTGCTCTAATTAGGAGATCACTCTTCCCACCTCTCCAGAACACCGCACGTACTCCCACCTGGCTTGCTTCCAGCAGTCTTGTCTCCTCCAACAAAGAATTTGGTTGCTATCAGGAGGGAACTCTATTTCCTGTCCCTGCCTGCACCAGAAAAACTTATCTCTATTTTCAGCTCCTCCCCTCCTACCTCTCAGGTGCCTCCCTTCTGTGTACTGTGGATGCCCTCTCTTCCCATTTGCTCTGGAACATTCCTTCATCAGCCATCCTCTTTCCTTTCAATTTCTTCTCTACTGATTTCATTAGTTTATTTATTCAGTAGACATCTATAAATCAACTATTATATTCCAGTCAGCATCCTCAAATCTGGGCATATAAGGATAAATCAAACCCTACAGCCTAAAAATACATGCAAGTCCCTCCCATACAATGAATTCCATTTTTGTCTAATCTGCTTGGAATATGTGCCTATTCCTTGCAACAACAACAAAACGCACACACACACACACACACACACACACATACATACACACACACCTCGCATGTGCTCAGTGCTGTGAACATTCTTCCTGTGGATCTTCCAAACCTGGTTCCTACTCATGGCTTCATGCCACCTTCTCAAACAGACCTTCCCTGACCAGCCAGTCGTTCCCTTTGTTATTGACTGTCCGTTAACCTTTGTTTCCTTCATGTCATTTGTCTCATGTTGTAATGAGTGACTCCTCTGTCTGCCTACTTGCTTATTTTCTGTTGCTCCCACCTTCATGAGGGCTGGGACTCTTACTTTTTATTCAGTGCTATATTTCCAGCACCCAGGGCATACCTGTTAGGCTCTCAGAGAACCTTTGTTGATTGTACGCTCCCAAGTGCCAGGACCATCTTTGCTTTAATCTTTAATTGTTTTTCATCTTCATCATACAGCCTACTGGTTTTTGACATTGAATACCATTAGAATCTTGCAGGGAGCTTTGAAAACTCCTGATGTTCAAAGCACATGAAGACCAGTTACCACTGAGGTAGGATCCAAATAATTCCAAAAGCCAAGCTTGAGGACCATTGACCTAGCCTCTGCATGCCACACAGGTGATGCTCAGTAAAGAAGTGGATGGGTGAATGAATGATTCAAGGAATGGAGCCATTTAGCTTCTGCTTATCTTTATTCCTGGTCTCCTTGGGCCCTCCCTACATGATCTGTTATCCAGGCATGCAAACTCCCAAACACGACTTGCTCTCTTTTTCCAAGCTTTCATGTGCTGCTAGCTCTACCTAAAACACTCATACCCCATCCTGGCTACCTAAGGCACTTCCCTGCTGGACTCCCTGGTAGAATCTGGGTTTGGATTCAACACAGCCTCCTCTGCCAGGCCCTGGGCCTCTTCTTTGCTTGCACGTGTCATGCTATTAGTGCAGTCAGGGCTGCTTCCTGTTGCTGTGTTGTGATTGTTCTTGACCCAGAGCTCTTTTCTCCTTGTGTCCCCATGTGTAGCAGAGGCAGCCTACCCAGGAAAGGCATGCTACAGATATTGTGGAATGAATTAATAAATTAATGGAGTAACACATTGAATGGATTTTTAAAGAGATACTCTACTTTCATTTTTGGGTGTTTATGTTTAATATCTTTATTAAGACATAGTCACATAACATACAATTCACAAATTTAAATTATACAATTCAGTGGTTTTTAGGATATCCACAGAGGTTTATAACCATCACCACAATCAGTTTGAGAACACTTCATCCCTCCAAATCCAAAAAGAAATCCCATACCCACTAACAGTCATTCCCTATGTATCCTTAGCCTCCCAGTTCTAAGTAACCACTAATGAGACAATATCCTGTCTCTAAAATTTTGCCTATTCTGGTCATTTTATATAAATGGAATCATACAATACATGATCTGTTGTGATTGGCATCAACTCCCACTTTTGAAGACCCATTTGACCGTAAGCATCCCTTTCTTATTAAGTGTATGTGACAGAATATGGACTCTGGTTGAGAACTTGGAGGATGCACTAGGGCAGGATTTCTCACACAGCAGCCTGGTAAATCATCCAAACTCCTGAGCTCCAAGGGGAGAGAGAGTAGAAGGGAGAAGGAGGATAGAGAAAGAGGAGATGGATTCCAAGATAGCTCAGCTCTGCCTCACCAGCCTGTCGCAGCTGGGTCATTTGAACAGGACCTCCAGTGCCACCAGGCCCCCACATGGAGGGCAAACTTCCTGGGTCAGACTCTAGCCTTGCTATATATTAGCTGTAATTCTTCATGTCCTCCTTCCTCTTCTCTAAAAAGGGGAAACAAGTAACTCCTGCTTCAGAGGCTCCACATGAAGAATTGTTATGGAGGGTAGGTGAGAAGATGCACAGGCAAATGCATAGCACAGCACTGGGGACTTTGCAAATGCCCGGTGCATGTTTATGCTTCTTGTTGTTGTTAGACAATTGCTGTTTATATATTGTCCTTCTAAGTAAAATTTAATATGAAAAAGGGGTACTGGTGCTTTAAAAAATAATGCAAACCATTATTCTAGGAAAACACACACCATGCAGCTACCTACTACCAGATCGTCATCTGTGTCCTGCTTGCTGTGAGCTGGGACAATGGCAAGATTTAGCTGAAACTGAAGAGTAATTAATAGAAAATGAGGGGAAAGGTGGGGTAGGTTCTTTCCTAGAATAATAAGTTGATGGAAAGAATCTAGTCCTTCCCACCAAATGTTCACCAGTGCCCCTGGCAGGCAGAGTCTGTTGGCTTTACGAAACTTGTGTCTTGTCTGTTCACCTACACTCCTCTCCTAAAATTTCTTCATTTTCCTTCTACTATTCTTATGTGCCCAACCTGCATGTGGCATCCTCCGCTAAGCCCTTCTTGGACGTCTCTTAAATACATTTGAAATCAGGGCAATCTAGTGGTCAGATACAATCATCTGTCTGCATTAGACACTGTAACAAGGGGCCACAGGATATACTGATTTTGCCACCAACTGGTCAGACAATCACCCTGCAAGCTCCAGGGGAGCTGCTCTTTCATGTAAGCATCATGTGTCTATTTTGAGTTATGGAGGTAATTAGAGGACCTTCATCTGACTTCTACTGTTTTGAATGGTCTTACCTGCACATCTGGCAAACCTCTGTTCAGATTCAGCTCCACTGTCCCTATTGCCTTCCCCTCCTCTGTGATCCCCTAACTGGGACAGTTACCACCTGTGTATATGACCGTCTCTGCTGCCGCACCGTAAACAACTTAAAAGTAAGGACCTTATTCATTTGTCTTGGTGCCTCCCATTTCAGGCCTGGGGCCAGCACAAAAATGCCCATTCTTCCATTTGACAGATGTATCGAGCTTATTGTGGGTCAACACTTCAAAATGCAAACATTTCATGGAAGCGTGGAATTTTAACTCTGAAAGGAATTTTGAGAGGAGAAAATAAGACCCAGCAAAGGTAGTGTCTTATCAAATGTCCTAATATCTGGGTGGAGGACACTCTGGGGACGCACCTTATTCTTTTATGGCAGGGGATTTTTCCTTCGGTTACAATAACAGATTTTTTTAAACTTGGTTAGAAAACTAGAGAAAATCCGAATGATTATTTTGCTCATTAAAGGTTTTTCCAGCTCAAGGACTAGTCCTCAAAGCACCCCAGAGTTGGTGGCCAAGGATATTCATACAGAGCAACCCACGTTCTTGGTGTGGCTAATCCCTGACTTTCTGTGCTTCTCACACTCACATCTTGCTGGCTCATATCTCACCCATGCCAGAGCCTGTAAAACTTTAACTCAGTGTGATTGCACAATCTGGAAATCTCAAATTGCTTTTTGGAGTAATGAATGAGATTCTTCAATAGCCTCATGAAAATGTTTCTGGTGGAAAGAAAAATGGAATAAGTTGTCACAAGCATAAATGTCCTTACTCAGGTGGAGTTATACAACTGGAGGAAGCAGGGACAGACAGAATCTTATTCTGTTTCTCTTCCTATTCCTTTGTGGAATTTCTATTGTTAAAAATCTGTTTCCCTCTTAGAGGTGATGGATATGTTCATTGTCTTAATTGTAAGTGATGGTTTCTTAGGGTATTTGCATATGTCCAAACACATCAAACTGTATACAATAAATATGCACAGTATTTTGTTATATGTCAATAAAGTTGCCTTTTTAAAAAAAGAAGACCACCAATCTGGGCAATAGAGCAAAACCCCACCTCTACAAATTTTTTTTAAAAATTAGCCGAGCTTGGTGGTGCATCTGTAGTCCCAGCTCTTCAGGAGGCAGAGGCGGGAGGATCGCTTGAGCCCGAAAGTTCGAATTTGCAGTGAGCTGTGATTGTTGCACCCAGTCTAGGTGTCTAAGAAAATAATAATAATAATAAAAGAGTCTATTTCCTCAATGAGTCAAAATCACAGTCCAGTAAATCCATTGTCATGTGTCTCTCACCAAGGCAGGCTTTTGATGAAAAGCCTATAATTTCTGCCTTGCTCCTTGAAAACTGCTGATACCTTTCCCTTAATTAGACATGATGGCACTAACCCCAGTGCATGTTACTACTTAAAGGCAGGCCACCATTGTCTCTCATCTGGACCACTGAGTAGGTCTCCTAACCATTCTCCTTGACTCCAATTTAAAGTCTGCTACCAAACCTTCCATGCTGCAGCCAGAGAGATTTTTCTCAAATTCTAATCTGACCACCTAATTCCTCTGCTTAATGCCCTACAGAGTTTCCCATTGTCCTGAAGTTAAAGCATCAGCTCCTTAATATAGGTTAGCAATCATCTGGCCAAGCCTACTGCATACAGATCCAGGATCCTAGCTAAGAAATTGAGTTAAGCTGGAACCCATGTGTCAAGCCATGAGCCCCAGCAGTGACCCACTTTTTCCTAAGACCCAGTGAGAGCTAGGAGGTACCCCTGGAGTGTCTATTACTTCCTGCTATAAACTCAGATCTAATCGCCCAGACACTTGCTTCCATCCTAACTTTAGCACTATAATCTCACTGTATTAGCTCCTCGAAATTCCTCCCTGTCTTCTTTCTGACTGTTTGCCCATGTTCTCCTCTGCTTAAACTTCTCTTCCTTTCTCTCTTCACCTGGGTAAGTTACATTCTTCTTTTTGCTCTCCACTTAAATATCACCTTCCCTCACCCTCTTGGACTAGGCTAGGTGCCCCCAGTATGTGTTCCCAAAGCACCATGTGCTTTTCATAACAGAACTCTCATTCTAGGGTCTTATAATCGCCTATTTATTTGTCTTCCATTGAGAGCAGGATTTGTAGCATGTTCCTTTGAAATCTCTCTGACTGGATATTCGATAGATATCTGTTGATCAAAGAAATGAATGGATAAATGAATGGATGCATAAATATGTTAAAAATTTTGAACTCATGTTTCTTATTACCTATTGTCCTATATTTGTCTTAAGTGGTTTTTATTTTCTGCCTTCAAAGAATGCATTTGAAGAGGTGGAGTTCTAGGAATTAAGAATTCATCTTATCTTATCCCAAACCACAGCTTGCAGATTTTACAGATGAAAAATGTCAGGCTTCTTTCCTTTTGGTCTTGATGTTTCCAAGGTAAAGATAACACTCCTTCTAACGTATCTTCACCCACAGGCCTGCCCACCCTCCCCCAACATGGCACTCAAGGCAACACAGTGGAAGGCCTTGAATGCCTTGCTGAGGAATTTGGTATTTATCCTATAGGTCATAGGGAGTTCATGAAGAGCTTTAAGCAGGGGACTGACATGTTCATATTGTGTTTTCAGTAATCACTCTGGCCCAGTAAGGAATATGAGAGCCTGAGGCCATGGGAATCAGAGAGAAGCTACTGGGACAGTCCAGGCAAGAGATGTTAAAGGCCATGGCAGCCTTCCTGGACAAGGAAAGAAACCATGGCAATAAAGATGAAAATGCAGAATCAAGAAACATTTGGGATGTAAAAATCTCTTGATTAAATATTAATAAATATTAATCTCTTGATTAAATATTGATCTACTAAAGGGAGAATAATTGAGGATGATTCCAGAGTTTCTAGTTTTAGCAACTTGGTCCCTGGTGAGGCTGTTATCTAAGCTCAGGATGGTGGAGAGGGTAGTGAGTTCCCTTTAAGATGTGTTCAGTTTAAGGTATGGAGTTTCATAAGCAATAAAGGTAGCAAGCATGTCTGTATATCCCACTTCAGCATGCCTTGTATATAATGCATGCTCCAAATGTTTCTTGAATTAAAGGTACAATTCATCCTAGTTATAGAATTTTCAATATCTTTAATTTGCTTTGTTAGTGATGTATCTTTTGTAGAATTCTATGCAAAGGCCCATTCAACCATACTGCTCTAATATAACATAATGTAACAGCCATATGACAAGCTAAGAAATTTCAACCCCCTGGAAAGTATGACTAAGAAATGTCACTGCAATAATGATTTTCATGGAGTGGTTGAAGGAGTCAGGAAAGGGGATAGTTATTATAGCAACCGCAAATTGGTCCAGAGCTACACTTGGCTTCCAATTTCACTACAAGTTTCAGAGAAGCCATAAAAGATTCAAGTGAAATCTGGTTGGTTGATTAGAAACATGTGAAGGAACCCCAAACAGGCACGTGTTTCATATTTTCTACTCTGAAGTTTGCCAAGTACTAATCCTCATCTGCCCTATGATATTCCAGAAAACAGAATCACCCCAGCTGGCCCTTGGAAGGACAGGATCCGGGTCAAGGGAGCATCTAACAAATCTAGGACTTCCATAGACAGAGAATCCAGCAAATAAATGCCATGCAGAATGGAGATCACCGTCCCCACCTTTCTTCCCCTTCTTTCTTGCTATCAGTGCCTCCTTGCCCCACCCTCATCCTGGTCCACACTCACCTCCAAATCAGAAGAGAAGAGGGAGCTGGAGGTTGGAGCTTCTCACATAAGTGTGCCGTTGCCTCATCCTGAACCTCCCACTCAGATGCAAATTCCAGAATGGAACTAGGCTCTGGAGCCAGAAAGTCCCAGATTTGAAACCAAGCTCCACCATTGACTTTGCATAATTCACTTAACCTCTTTGAGCCTCAGGTTTCTTCATTTATGCAACAGGGATGATAAGACCCACTTCGAAGTAGTGTTACAAAGACAGTGAAATGACTCATGAAAAGCACATACATGTATGTTAACAAAAGGGTTTGGACCCTTCTTGCCCCCTTTCTCCTTCTGTATGACGACCTGCCCAAGCAAGTTTGGAGCCCAAACTGTGGATGAGCACAGGGTGCACTCCCAAAGTCCCAAGGAAGTGCGTCCAATTTACACAGCAGCTGATGGCCTGATCAGGGTGCTCTCTAGAGGACTTAGTTGCATGCAGTCCTCACTGGACTCGGAGAGGGAGAGATGACAACAAATTTGACCTCCCCTGCATGAGCAAGGAGATTGGAATAGTCTGGAATAGATCAGACCTCACAGAGGAAGCATCATTTCAACTGAGTTTTAATAGATAAGTAACATTTTTCTGGGAGGGACTAAGAGACATTTTATATAAAAGGGGTAGATGAATAAAGACATTGAGGCCACGATACACTCAAGAAACAATAACTGGTTAAGTATGGTGAGAGGAGAGCAATCAGGCCGATGCTAGGAGATGGGGCTGGCAGGTTCACTGGGCTAATTTACCAAGCTCTTGCCACGCAGAACTTCTAGACTTGATTCTATAAAGTATAATGATGCAGGCTCATTAAAGAGATTTGAAAATCTCTCTTTTGTATTTCATTGTATGGTTTTGAGCATTTTCTATTCTCATTATGAAAATTGTTCACATAGTAAAAAGAAATATTCAAACAGATCAAAAGGATATAATAAAAAATATCATTCCCTTTCTTTATCCCAGGTCATGGAGTCTACTGCTCAGGAGTAACCAGTGTCAAATATTTATTCTTTCTTCTTCCAGAAATTTTCCATGTATAAATACTCTTATAAGCCTTTCTGTGAATAAATATTCATACACTGTACTGCTCTTGTTTCTTTCGCACTTTACAATGCATCGTGGAGAGCTTTCCACTTCAGCATATGTAATTTCACCTCATTATTTTAAATAGCTGTATGGTATTCCACACATTAGATTGTTATATCACCTTTTATTTTAGTAGTCCCCAGTTGGCAGATTTTTAGGTTGTTCCCAATTGTTTATTATTACAAATAAGGCTTCAGTACATCCTTGTGCTATCTACCCTTTGCAAATATGTGAGAGTATTCCTGTAGAAAAAAATAGTACTAAAAACAGAATTTCTGGACCAAAATGTATTCCTTTTAAAATCTGAGAGCTATTTTTAACTTTCCCATTAAAAAAAGGACCTATTTGTACTCCCACAACTGGAATATGACTATATCTATTTCCACATACTGTTTGCATCACTCTGTTATCAAACTTTTAAGTCTTGGCCAATCTGATAAGTGAACATTTTTTATTTCCTTGTTTTGACTTACATTTCTTTGAGTGAAGATGAATAACTGCTCATATGTTTATAAACCATTTGTACTTCTTACTCTGAGAACAACTTTTGTATTTTCCTTGCCAATTTCTCTATGACTTTGTGATCTTTTTCCTCACTGATTTATAAGCACTCTTTATACACAAAGAAAATAGGCAAATTGACCACTATTTCATTTATGGCTTCTGAGCTCTATCCAAAGCTTAGAAAGTTCTCTTACACACCAATGTTATTTTTAAAATCCACCTTTGTTTTCTTTTATATTTTTATGACTTCCTATTTCATGTTCATGTTTTTGATAAATCAAGAGCTTGTTTTGCTATAGACTATGAGATCTGGATTTTATTTTAGTAATATTATTCATTCTTTATGTCTTTCTTTTAATAGATGATTTTACCCTTGCTTAAATTTACTGTCGTGATAGATATGTTTGCTCCTAGCTCTCTTCTCTTATTTAGGTTTTCTACTTGTAATTCTTCCTCTGTTTTTCAATATTTGTTACATGGTCTATTTTCATCTTCTTTGATATATCTGCATTTTTTTCTTCATAGAGAACTATTTGGTGGAAGAACAAGGAGGTCCACTTGGCACACAGTGAAGCCTCCTGTGTCCTAAGTGTTTTATGTGTATGCATCTGCCTGTGTTTATAAGTTGACTCTCACATGAGGCCACCACCCTCTGAAAGAGTATATGATGTATCCTCTCACTCTGAGAATTCCTGTAAGGGTGGCATGTTTCCAGGATTCTTTTGTGGCTCCACTTCCCATGACACTGTACAGTATAGGACATCAATGCCCTCATAGTCTACCCACAATCCCTTGTGTTACTGTTTTAGACACAATTGGCTCTTCAGTGATGTGCCACCTCCTTTTGGAGACCTCTATGGAAATGTGGACTTAGTATATGAAACTTCATCATACAAATTGGGTTATTCTTATCATACCCAACTAAATCAAAGTCAAGGGATTAAGAAAAAAAAACACTCAGGGCACATAACATTGCTCCAAGAATGTAAGTCTCTGTGATCCTGGCTGCAGAAACTGCCTGCTGTAACCTGGAACCAGTTTTACCTAATAGCTGCTGAAACAACCCGCTGCAACTCTGACAACAGTTTTACAGGCTGCTGTCACTTACCAATCAAAACTTGCCAGCTCCCCAAATCCTTCCAGCTGCCAATGGACTTTCTTAAAGAGCAATACATAGTATTTATTTTTATTATAAAACCTCCAACCTTCTCTTTGTTCTTAGGACATATCAAAGACTACCTGGTCTGTGTGTATGCCCTGAATTGCCATCTTTTCTTCCCAAATAAAATGTTTTAATTTCAGAGATTTGTCTCTATATTTTATTTGATTTAGACAGCTATAAGTATCTTCCCCCAATTAGATACAAATTTTACTGTGTTTAGCAATTATTCTTCAGAATTTGGGGATTGTAGGTATTTTCTAAGTGCTTTGAAGATAATTTTTTTTCCTGTTCAGTTAGTTTCAGACGATAGAGTTGGGATAGAAATGGCTTTGCTCCTTTGTCTCGAGCCAGACCGTTTTCATTTAAGACAATGAAACAGAAGAGAATATATTGACATAACACTAATTATGATTATTGACAGAAAGCCTGGGGAGGAAAAGAATGGAGGAAGGGAAATCAATTAGGAGGCTAGCATAGCCATCAAAAACTAGAACAGAGGTGGAGCAAAACTGGACGCAGGAGGGGGTAGCAGTAATGGGAAGAAGAAAGGTCTGTGAGAAATTCTGCCAGCCAAATTGACAGGACGTGGCGACTGATTAAAAAGGAAGTTTAGGGTAAATGGAAAAGAAGAGGTAACTTAGTAGATGGCCATGCATCAACTGAGACAGGAAATACAGTGGAGGGAAAGAGTTCATTTTTTAAAATGTTGAAGTTCCCAGGACATGCAGGGGAAGATATCAAGCTGTTGGAAACATGGAACCAGGATTCAGGAAAGAGGGCAGTGATGTACATTCAGAAGTCACAAGTAGATTGAAAGTCGTCGTGGCTACACCATGAGATAGATTAATTTGCCAAGAAAGACAGTATAAAAGAGGAGGAGGAGGGTAAGGGTGGAACCTGAGAAACACCAGTTGTGAAGGGCTGGTGGGGAAAATTGAGCTCACTAAGGATAGAATTGTAAAGGTGGGAAGAAAACACAGAGACAGTATCACTGTGAAAAACAGTAGGAGACTCTGAGACTGCCAAGAAAGGCTTTATAATCAGCAGGGTCAAATGTTGAAAAGGGTTAGAAAACAAGAACTAAAAGTTGCCCACTGAATTTGGCAATTGAGAGCAATTTGGGGGGGTGGGGAAGGAGAGTGGAGAAGAAGATAGCAAACTAATATTAAGTATATATAATACATACCAGACAATACACTAAGGTTTTGCATATGTCACTTTATTTAATCTTCAGAAAAGTTCCCCAGAAGAGGAAACAGAGGCTAACAGACATTAAGTAACCCTTGCAGGATCACGCAGAAGCTGAGGGAGGCAGCTAGATTTTCACACAAGCCTGTACTGGATTCAAGGTGCCATCCTGTTTCCACTGTGTTAAACTTCAAGTCAGATAATGTTAAATTAACAAATACTTGCAGCCTAAAAAACATAATATGTCTTCAGATCATAGTTTCCTAGGGACTCCTATTAGAAAATTGTGGGTGGATTTTTTTCTTTTATCAAATTCTGGCTGTCATGCAAAACATAATTACTGCAACTACGACTAGTAGGTATAATGTTAGCTTATCAGCGTCCTTCTTGTAAATCAGCCAGACTGTATTGACTGCATTTTTAGCAATGGTGAGTAGCCAATAAATGGTAACTAAACTAATAGAGGTCGCTAAATTAGTAGCAAAAGAAGGGTGACAGTGCAAATCTCTTTATGCTTTCCCTGCACATTGTTTAATAGAAATTTCTCCATTCTAATTTCATTCAAATTTCTCCATTTGTTTATTCATCTGCAACTATTGTGTGCTGTAGAGAGATGAATATACAAACTTCCTTGACCCAAGAGATGATACTATACTTACTCTTTCTGAGGGTATCATCTCATCCCTTGGATTATTTTTTCATGTTCCTGTCTCTTCCACAAGACATCAGCACTTTTCGGTGATCAATACAATGGTTACCACATAGTGGATGGTTGATTGATGTTTTGTCTACTGAGCTATTTTTTCCAGGCTGAGGTCACTGCAGGTGGATCTCATTTGCCTCTTTGAAAAAGGGCTCCAAGACACCCTAAGGTTAGGGTACATAACTGGTACTCAATTTCATTGCTTCACTGATTCAAAAATCAGTCAATGAGCAATATTGGTGGAAGGGGGTACCAGCAACCTTACAGTTTTTCCAAATAGTGGAAAAACTACATAAAGATTCTGGAATTCCTCTACGCCATTTCTATCCAAAGCACCTGGACCCTCTCCACAGAGAATTCTATGAGGAGTGGGATTTTCCGTGGGGCCACAGGACCAGGATCATACATACAGAATATGCACAGCAATGTGACCCCAAACCAACTCAATTAGAAGTAAAGAATAACTCCTTGTTTTGGCACTGTAGTGACTGCAGCTTGTAAGGTATGTGTCCTCCAGCTAATTGGATGGTATATCTTCTATTAGATGTGTTTTGAGGTATGCATTTTCTCAACAGGGAAATCAATAAGAACAAAAATAACAATAAACACCTCATTTATTGCATACTGCACATGGGCCAGGGGCTGTGGCTTAATCCGTCCAATAGTCCTGTGTGTTAAGTGACTTAACCACTCCATGGGAGCACCACACTCACATGCTTGGAGTAATTGGCAGTGCCAAGGTACAATCAGGTGTGTTTATTATAAAATCCACAATCATAATCATAAGATTAGAGCCTAGAGACCCCCACTCCATACATGTAAAAAAAAATAATAACTGAAATACCAACAGTGAAACATTTCATTCGGGAGCTTGGAGTTGTTTCACACCCTGCCAGTTTTCTCCTTGGTTTTTCCTCTTCATCAGTAATTGAACCCTTGATATTTAGTAGCCAGTGTAGATCCCTGGGGAAAAAAAGACTGTATTCCCCAGCTTCCCTTGCAGCTAGCTATGACCCTAAATTTTGGCTGATGTTATATAAGCAGAGGTAGTGGATGAAATTTTTGAGAAGCATTCTTAACAGGAGGAGATATATCATTTTTCATCACATTTTTATTCCTGCTGGCTAGAATTTCACTTGATCACTATGGTTCTAGAGGCCATTTTGAAATGGAAGCCAAACTCAGCAGTGCAATAAGAAAGAAGGTGTCTAGGCCACTTGCACCATGGAACACTGGCTACCACCTATAGACCTCTTGAATGTGGGGTAGAAGTACATTTCTACTTGTGTAAGCTACTACCTTTGTTTCCTGTTTCCCACGGTTGGGTCTAATTCTAACCAATATAGAAGCCTTATAACATCTCATGTATTATGACATCTTGTATTGTTGTTGCATGTGAGCTCATTACATTAACACACTGATATTGAGCATGCAAAGTACTGTAGACAGAAATGACTATGACATAATCTTGCTGCAAGGAGGCTCCAATTTAGAACAGGAGAGAGACTGCTTCTCAGCCTTTTGGCTAAGATTAAGTGTTGAATGGGAGAAGAGAAATATCCACAAGACTACAATAAAAGGAATACCTGGTATATTAGTGGAAAAGTTCTATGCATAGTTTATTTTTAGGTATTTTTTCCTTTCTTAAATTTTTATTTGTATATATTCATGAGGTATAAGTGTAATTTTTCTACATTGATATAGTGCATTGTGGTGAGGTCAGGGGCTTCAGTGCATCCATCACTGGAGCAACACACATTGTATCCACCAAGCAACCTCCATCACCCACCCCCTCCCACCCGCCACCCCTCTGAGTCTCCACTGTCCATCATTCCATACTATTTTTAGTTATGTTTTGGAATGTTTATATATAGTTTCCCAATATGGACATGGGAGAAGACATAGAGTCTTAGTTTTTCTGGTTTTGTTTGTTTTTTATCTTTGCCTACCAGTAGGTACTCAATAGTTGACCCATTGATAAATATATTGTTCAATTGGTCCATTGCCCTTAAGTAAAATTGCAACCTTGGCTAGTTTCTTGACAAAATCCCTAAGCCCTGTCCCATCTTCCTTCCTTTGTGTGAAAGGAGATAACGATTCCAAGAACCAGAACCCTAAATCCTGTGTTCCCTTCCCCTGTAAGATAAAGACCACAGGAGCAGGGCCTCTCTCATTGGTTCTGGGCACAGTATCAGCTCAGGACCCCATGGGAGAAGTCCGGAGGAGGGATCTCAGGCACCTGGAGAATAAGGTATAGGTCCCAGTTCCTTGCTCTACCTTCAGTTCCCAGCAACCTCAAGCAGATTGTCTGACCTTCCTGGCCTTCAAGGTCTTTAGTTAATAGCAAGCAATTAATTAATTAAATATAACCAGAATATTGAACTCCATGGCCTTCAAGGTCTGGTTTAGCACAAATGCTCTATGACTCTGTAGCTAGAAAAACCCTAAACAGGGAGTTAAGGAACCCTGAGGTTGTGTTTAGTGAATGTTCATGTACCCCCCAAATTCCTATGTTGAAACCTTATTCCTCAATGCAACAATGGATGCTATTTGGAGATGAGGCTTTTGGGAGGTAATTAGGCTGTTAGGGTGAAGCCTTCATGATGGGATGAGTGCTACCAGAGACAAGAGAGAGCTTGCTTCCTTTCTCTCTGCTCTTCACTATGTGAGGACACAGCAAGAGATGGCCATGTGCAAACCAGGAAGAGGGTCCTCAGCAGAATCCTACCATGTCAGCACCCCGATCTCAGACTTCCTGCCTCCGGAACTTTGAGAAGTAAATTTTTGCTGTTTAAGCCACTCAGTTTATGGTATTTTTGTTATAGCAACCTGAGCTAACTTAAGACAGGCTGAATCTGATTCTTCTACTAATTCACAGGATGACCTTGAGAGACAGATGCAAATCTGCTAACCTCAGGTTCTTCACCTGTAAGCAAGGGAGTTGAACAGGATGCTTTATGCAATCTTGTAGAGTTCACCTATTCTATGAATGCTTTATGCAAATTATTTTTTCTGAAAAATCAAGCTAATAACATATTAGATTTAAAACATATGGATTGTACCACTTAAAATAGCTACAATCTAGTGTTCTATGCACAAAGATGGGTATTTTTTTTTTTTAATTATCACACTGTGATAACACCAATAGCAGCACAGAAATGGAATTTTGCATTATCTTTCTTCATTTCACACAGGACCTCACAGGTCATGATAGTGGTTAGAAATGGAAATGTTTTCTATGGGAACAGAAGTACCTTTGACAAGCATGTCGGCTCCTGTTAATAGGCATAACCAACAATCTTAATGTCATGTTGTTCCCCTTGACCCCACATCACCTTATTTACTCTTATCCAAGTTCAAACAATTCATCTCTGCCCATTGGAAGAAAATCAGCATCATCTCTTCCCTTTTCTAATATCCTTTAAGTCTTCCTTCATAGTAAATCTCAGCCTAAGGCCAGCAAAGCATCGTGTTTTTTCCTCTTTCAGAGCTTGTACAATGTGTACACATTTCCAGAGCAAGACATTCTACATCAGCTCCAAGCTGTAACTAAGGACTTAGTAAACAAAACAGTCAGGGCTGGTTAACATAGCTTAGTGCCAAAAAATGGAAAAATCACTATCTTTATCAAAGAACAAAATCCTGAGTGAATGGAAAACTTTAATGCTTTGGATTTTATGTGATCATTTTAAATTTTTCAGAACATATATTTATTTACCTATTAAAGCTAAAAAAAAAAAACTTGAAAAAAATAAAAAAAAAAAATCCAAGCTCCTCCCCTTCCAGAATTAAGGCTGAAAGTTTGAAGCTTTAGTATAATGGGCTGAATTGTGTCACCTCAAAATTCACATGTTGAAATCCTAACACCTAGTACCTCAGAAGGTGACTGAATTTGGCCACAGGGGCTTTAAAGAGGTAAGTCAGATAAAATGAGGTCTTATGGGTGGGCCCTAATCCAACATGATTGGTGTTCCAATAAGAAGAGGAATGTATGTGAAGACAGAAGGAGAAAACAATCATCTACAAGCCAGAGAGAGAAGCCTCAGAAGAAACCAACCCTGCTGACATCTTGATCTCAGACTTCTAGCTTCTAGAACTGTGAGAAAATAAATTACTGTTGTTTAAGCCACGCAGTCTGTGATACTTTGTTATGGCAGCTCAGGCAAATTTATTTACTTAGTATATCTGGTCTCAGATTACACAAATGATAAGTCTCTTAGAGTTTAGTATAGTGCCTTGGACATTGTATGCACCCTACGTGTGTTTGTCAAAAAAAAAAAAATGAATGGATTAATTGAAAAATGAAACCACCACCCACCTAGACTTCCCATGTTTAACCCTCTATGAAGTGATCAATGGAAATGAAAACACCAGCCCGTTTTTCTTTCAGCCTCCTCTCTCTTCTTCCCCTCAATCTCAGGCCAGCATTTCCATTCAAGTTCTCTCTCAGTCTACCCTGGGAACCAATGCTCCTCTTACAACGTTGCTTCCATGCATTTTCTGCATTCTTCTAGCCTTAGATACAGCTCTACCCAAAAGTCATGACATGATCTTAGTCTTTTGTATTAATATATAGCCTTACAAGATGGAATAGTAGAGGAAATTTAAGACTCAATATCCAAGGCTGAAGGAAACTAATCCACCTTGAGAATTGAAAAACAGGACAAAACAATCACCTAGTTATTTGGGACTATATTTGCCCATTCTATCCTTTCTTTAGGCTTGATTGAGTTGAAAAGGTACTTGAACTCTTCCTTCTGGTCCATGCAAATTGGCAAAGTCTCAATTACAAAATTTCTCTGAGGTGTTCTTCCCTTCTTACCTTTCATCTCCGACATTTATGAATAGGACTATGCATCAATGTGAGGACAAAACCAATATGGCTTTAATCTTTGCATATAGTACTTAACCTACAAAGTGTTCAGTAAGAGTTGTCTATTTTTTTTTAGTGAATGAATAAATATTTCCAAATTGTGCCAATATTCATTCAACCAATTATTTATTAAGTGCATCATCAATGCAGGCATTGTGCCAAGTATGGAGATCTGGAAGTGTCGACAAGGAGCTTAAGACCAAATGAAAGGGCCATAAGTGGATGGTGATAACACAGTACGATGTTAGATACAACGTGTGAAATAATAACAGGAACACAGCAAAATGAAAAAAAACATCCGACACCAGGACACGGGCTAGGGAACTGCAGACATCGTTCCCATCTTTTTCCCTGCATATGCTAGCTATCCTCAACTTCATGCACTCCCGTAGTACTTGACTTATTACAAATAGTATATATCCATCTTGGAAACTTTTATAAGTCCAATTGAGCTGAACTTTTAACAAGCCCAATTTAAGTTTAGTACTCTTAGAGAAATCTGTTCTAATGATCATAGTGTTATGTCATCTCTATATCTTCCTTACAGTTTTTACCATTCATTTAGCAATGACTCCAAGACCATTTTAAGAGATACTCCAATTATTCACTTGAACATCTATTTGCATCATGCATTGCTAGTATCTTTATACCTGCTTAGAGACTGTAAGTTTCTCGAAGGCGGTAACCAGGTATACTTACAGAATGTTGGAAACTGAAGGAATTTAATGATCATTTAATACAACTTCATCCTTTATTTGTGAGAAACCCAGAGTCAAGGACATTGTCACTTGTCTATAAGAACATATACAGTTAGTGAAAGAACAAAACTAAAAATGATTGAAAACAGTATTGGAAGACCAATGCTCCTAACCCATTTTTTAAAGTGCCAATATCTTTTGGCATTTTTTTTGTTTGTTTGTTTGTTTCCTCTCATATCCTCTCTTGAACTTAATCCCTATATAATGAAGCGAAAGAGTATTTTATTCCTAATGAAACTATAAAATTAAGGTTAAGGTTGTGTTAACTCCAACAGACTTTGGAATCAGATGGTTTAGGTTCAAATTACAAATCTTCCCCTTTCCCCCCACTTTTGGGAATCTCCAAATCTGTTTTACAGAAAGTTTCCTTATCTGTAAAACAAAAATTAGCATACCAATCTCTTTTGATCTCTTACAAGATCCGACTTGTACATTGCTGGTACAATACCTGGCACAAGGTAAATGCTCCATATACTTATGACTTACTATGAAATTAAATGCACTGCTTTTAATACAATCTTGATATGACTAACATGAAAAGCGGAGGCAAGAACCGTAAGAAATCTCACAATGTATAAATGCCATCACGTAAATTCTTCATATGCAGTTACTCCATCCAAACCTCAATATTCATGTATTATACCTTTTCTTAAAAAGAAAAAAAAAAACCTTTCAACCAGAAATGAAGACCAGCAAAGATATCCCTTTACTTAGTTCTCTCAGAAAATACTTCAGGGCACTTAGTTCTGCTTGCATGTCTGAGGATGAACATCGAGGTGAAAGCAGCTCTTCAGAATCTCTAACCCCCTTTCCACTGTCATACAAAAACAGGAATCAATTAATTTCCTTCACATACCTAACCAGATGAGTCCGACCAGCAACACTGACAGTTTCTAATGACTTTCTTTGTTAATGATGTCAGTAAGGGCCTTGTGCATTTCCTTCCTCTCTGCGTGTGTCTCTCTTAAGAGGAGAACATTCAATTTACTGCTCTTTTTCTTTCCTGGTGGGTAATTAAAAATTTATGGTAAAAGTATGGAAAATTACCCCCATTGTAGTTTTCCTTCAGCTCTGCCAAAACAGAACAAAAGGTTTCCACAAAGCTATGGAATGCCCAAATAATTCCAACAAAATTGGAAAAGGATTTAGTGAGTTTCTGGTTTATAGGAAGACTACGTTAATGCTCTCGCTAGAGATCTTTTGCCCTGGGCCTATGACCTTGTAAGAAGCTGCTACATGCCTTTTCTCTCCTCCTCGAATCTCTTCTCCAAACAAAATGATTCAGACGTGTTTACAGCAGGGCTTTACTGAACACAATGGGGATCAGAGAATACATGTGTTTCTTCCTGGGAGTAATTTGTACCTTTGCTCAGATAGAATAAGAAGTGGGTGTAGAAGCTCCTGTCTCTCCATCTCAGTCAGTTGGTGCAGTCACTCCTTAAATGGCAGAGACAAGAAGTACCAAGAGGTATCTAGCAAAACGGTAAAGTACAACAGATGAATTTTGTCATCAGGGGCAACCATGTAAGCAAACATACTGCTAACAGTCCATGTTGTTCACTTCCAGGGTCCCTCCGCCAGGGGCGGGGCTCTCAAACATTGCTGTGATCGGATTACCTGAAGAGCTCATTAAATGTGCAAATTCCCAGATCTCACCTCTGAAAAATTGATTAGGGCACGGGTGATGCCCAGAACTTTAAATTTTTAATAGTCCAGGTGGGATTGTGATGTAGGTGCTCAGACCGTGCTCATTGCGAGACTTCCCAGGAGAGTGTGTCAGGCTCCAAGCACCTCCTCTTCCAGAACCCACCAGCCCCACATCCTCATGTCCTCATCGTCACCCTCAGCTAGCTGTGTCACTGCAGACCAGAAACTTGATACAGCAAAGGTGGAAATAACTTGGAAAACTTTTCTCTCCTAGAAATGTTTTTATGTTAATGAAGGAGAGAGAAGGAAGTGGCTAGTTTAGAAAAACACTTTCACACAAAGGAAAGACAGACACCGGGTGCAACTATGAGCATTGCAGCAGGTGAGGGAGGGAGGAAATGTGGAGCTGAGCTCAGTAGTTAGGGAGGCATCTGCTCTCAAATCACTGCAGGTGCAGCCTCATCGAGCAGCATAGATGAACACAGAAAGCCCACACCAGGTCTCTCGGAGAAGCCCAGGGCTGCTGATCCTCTCCCAAGAGCCCTGAGGAAGCCATTGTGCCTGGCCCTTTGGCATTCCTAGATATCCACCCAGGAATCTCAACTTCTCTTTCTTAATTCTCCATAAAAGTTCCTCAAGAGACTTAAGCCTACTCTGAAGTTGTCTGCCATCTGACTTTCTACCTACTAGAGCTATAATCGAGCCTGATGTGTTTGGCATCACCAGTTACTGATTTCCTTTACAGGTTGTGTGTGTGTTTGTGTGTGTGTGTGTGTGTGTACTTTTCCAATGCAGAACATCATTGATCACTGGAAAGCCTGGAAAGTTATAAAGGTTTCTCAGTTCTCCGTCGGACTTGCTTCCCTGAACTTGAGATCTTATGGAAAAACTAATGAAGACTGCTCTTCCTGAGCTGAAGATACATAATGCATGCAGGCTGTACAAATGCAACTCCTCCTTATTCATCAGGGCATTAGAGAGCAGAAGGTGTTGGCATAGGGTTGAGAACACCTTCTAAGTCCCAGACACTGAGCTAGGTTCTCAGCACCCATTACGCAGTTTAAAACTCCTAACAGCCCTGACCTGGGAGATGTGGATTACGACCATTTAACAGATAGAGAAAGAGAGATTTCAGTGACTTGTTGAAGGCACACACTTAGAAAATGGAGAGCTGGAATTTGTCCTTCCAACTTCAGTGCCTATACTCTTACCATCGCAGCACACTACCTCCCTTCATTAAACACATTGAAAGTTATTTAATTATAAGTACCAACCCCTGAATTGATTGAACGGATGCTCTATAAAAGCATGTCCTTTTAGGTACTGAAAGCTCACACTATTATATGAATATGTCAGGAACAACACTTCCCCCAGAACTGTGAATATAATTTAATCAAAACCATATTGTAACCAAACAGCCAACAGAGATACTCATAAAGTGTTTAAGACTCTAGAGAAGGGTATGCTGCAACATAAAACCTATCCAGGCAGTGTGCTTAACACTGCATTTGCAAACTGCATTCTCTATTCAGCCAGAGACAGGATGGCTTTCATATTCCAGGGCATTAGTTCAAATCTGTTCTAGCTTTGAATTGACGGAAAATTGTTCCCTCCTGACAGCCATTCAGCCGTCCGTGCTCATTCTCGGTAAATTGGTGCTCCCAGGAGGCAGAGTTGCCTGTGCACAAACTCTGCATGTCGCTGGCCTCTGCCTAACCACATGGCAGAGTTGGGGGAAACCTGAGGAAAAGATCAACTTCCTTTAAAAACATTCCCTAAAGGGACCCCATGCTTAAGGCAAAACAGATGCTCCTGAGAAACATCAGGCTAGAGGGAGCCTTGTGCCCTGCTACAAACCATCCCCAAATTCAAATCATCCCCTTGCTCATATCACCTCTTTTTCCAATCCTCTTTCTTTTTATATCTTAAAAGCAGCGTCCAGACACGTGCATGTACAGTGACCAGAAGCCTGGTGGTAAACTTCCTCAACATAAGTAAAATCTCAGGATGGTGGGGAATCTTCCAGTTTTGCAACAAACTATTTGTGTGTGACCCTATCCAACAGCATGACAAACCCCTGCCATTTATTGTGCCAGGCCCTGGGCCAAGTGCTTCCTGCAAATGCATAGATGAGGAAATGGAGGCTTGCAGAAGTCTTTATTTCCAAGGTTATGCATTTAGCCAACTGTGGTCCTAGGATACAAGCCAGGTCAGTCTGACTCTAAAATCTAAGCTCTAAATCCTCACAACTGCACAACCTCCCAAGGCATAGCACTTCTACAAGATTCCTCTGTAAAATGGATATGTTGGACCAGTTTGAGAATTTGGAGGGTCAAAAAAAGAGCCCCGGGGCATCTTGGAATGTTTTTTTTGCTTCTTTGAATTATTGTAATTGTTTGACAAAAAAAAAAAATTTAGGTTTGGCCTTGAATGCCCTTAGTGGGGACATCTGCACTCCTGTTCATCCAGGGCCCGTCTGTCTTCCCACTCTAGATTCTTCTCTTTGCCTTTTGCCCACTTGTCCTCTGAAAGCATTTGAGTTTTCAATCTCTGAATATCCTATAAATATTCTTTAGTTTGACCATCTATAATCTCTACATGGTTGAAAGCTACATAGCCATGAAAGCAGGTGGGTGAAAAATGGAAACCAGCGAAGTCAGAGTGGGAGACATTGAAACTAATTGATGCCTATGTGATAAAACACCGAGTTTGGGCTCACATGAGGAATGGCATATTTTCATCTGCAGTGTCGGTTCCAATCAATTTTTAGTAGATGAAGGGAATAATGTGTTGAGAAGGATTCTGAGGCTGCAGCTTGACATAGCAGGGAAGAATGCAAAGATTGATTCAGGAAATCATTTTAGCCACAGAACACTTTCCTTGAACAAAAGCTTTTAAAGTCTCCATTAATAAAACAGATAAAATTGGAGTTGTTCTGGCTAAAGCAGAAGTGAAGGGCCTGGAGCACTACTCTACTAGTTTCCTTTAATCTTCTGTGATGACTGATGTGCTAAGGAGCGATCCCATGGCTCTTAGAGAATAATTTTAAAATTATTGACAAAGATATACTCTCTCTCTTCTTTTATATTCTGACACAGTCTGATTCCTTGAGACACCCTGAGCCTTTGTAGATAATCAGGAACATCACAAAGGAAATGGAAGCTTTGGCTTAAATTCATCGAATCAACCTTAACACAGGGTCAAAACCACCTCTAGCAAAGATAGGTTTCCATTTTATCATTCCATGGATGTTTCTCTGGCAAGCCAGGCCACCTCCACCGTGTCCCCTGTGGTCCAGGCTGCCATCAACTCTCAACTGAATTGCTGCAACTGCCTCCTAGCTGGCCTTTCTGCCTGCTCCTCGTCCCCCTCATCTGGTCACCAGATGAATAAGGACACAGAGAGTGGAACATCTCAATGATAGATCAACTCACTTCTCTGCTCAAACCCTACAACGACTCCCCGTTTTACTCAGAGTAAATCACCAAGCTCTCGTCCTGACCTGCAAGTTCCTACACGTACTCTCTGATGACATCTTTACCTGCTCTTTCTTTGCTTACTATGCTCTAGGGAAGTGGTTGGGAAAATGCAGTTTCTGGCACCCTTTCAGGTACCTGGAGGTCAAAATTACTTTTATTATGATGCTAAGATGTTGTTTTAATGCTCATTTTCTCAGAGCACAAATCGTTTATTGATATGATTTTAAATTCCACATTGCATCTACACTTGTTGAGTTTTTATGTAGTATTAAAAAAGAATAATTACAATATCTGAAAAAGCTATTAAAATACTCTTCCATTTTTTCCAGCCGTGAATCTGTGTGAGGCCAGATTTTCTTCATATAGGAAAATGAAAACAACATACTAAAACAGACTGGATGCAGAAGCAGCTATGAGAATCTGGCTGCACCCTAGTAAGGGAGGCGTCGAAGAGATTTGCAAAGATGCAAAACAATATTACTCTTCTCATTAACTTTTTTTCATTTGGGAAAATATAGTTTTTTATAAAAATATTACTTATATTAATGTGTGGTATGTTTATTGTAGCAATTTTAAGTGAATCAATATTTTCCAATTTTCTCGGTTTTAATTTGTAATATGATAAATATTAATAGAACATGTTATAACCAAAGTTCTTGGGAATCTTCAGCAACTTTTAGGAGTGCAAAGGGGTCCTAAAACCAAAAAGTTTGAGAACTACTGCTCTAAACTCATTGGACTTCTTATTGCTCTTCTCTGTACCAAAAAGAAATTTACTCTAAGGAATTGGCTCATGCAATTACGGAGGGGTCTCATCCAATTCATTGAATACCTAAATAGAATAAAAGGCTGAATAAGAAAGAATTCTTTCTCTCTGCCTGTGTTTAAGCTGGGCATCAGTTTTCTCCTGCCTTCAGACTTGAACTGGAACTTACACTGTCAGCTCTCCTGGGTCTCCAGCTTGCCGACTGAAGATCTTGGACTTCCTATCCTCCGTACTTGCACGAGCAGATCCACAGGGAGATGACGTCATTTGACTCCTTCAATCCAACAGTGCCTGAAGCCTGATGTCTCAGTTATGAGATCCAGTAAATTTTTGTTGGACATCTGCCCCATGCTTTTGAAAATCCTGACTAAAATGTGTATTATTGGCACTTTTTTTAAAAAAAAAAATTGCTTTAAAATATTATTTATTACTTCCTAAAGATTAATTTCTGATATGAAAAGGACATGTGTATATCCCTGCCTCAAACATATATTTTCAAAGTCCGGGTTACTTCCTTAAAAGCTCTCCCTGAAAATCTGTTTTTCATGCTCTCCTTCCCACCACTGCCTGCCTGATGTCCTCCTCTTTGTCACAGAGCACCCAGGCATCCTTCTAACATAATACTTACCACACTGTATTGAAGTGACTTGTTTCTAGGACTCCCTGTCTCTTTGGATGAAAATCTCCTTGCAGATCAGGGACTATCCTGCCTTTTATTCACACCTTCACATCTGCAGTGCTCACCTCCCTATTGGTGTATAATAATGATTATATTAAACTTAGTGCTGCAAATACACACCCACAACTTTTTAAACCACCTCCCACTTCCTTTGAAATATGGCAATCAAATAAATGAAGTCCCTTTGAAAACGGAAACTACAAAACCAAAGTTATAAATTATAACATGATCATGGTTCAGCTGACTACATTAGAATAAAATTCTCAAAAATGGAATTGCTCAAAGGTTTCTAAGTCAAAACCACCCAAAAATAGCAGACCAATACTATTCATTTTAAATAAATTCCAAGAAAGTTCAAATGATACGGACACATTTTGGCAGATAAAGCTTGAGTTTATAGTTGTGAAATATTGTCACATTGCATCAAATGATTTTTTTAAAACTCTGGTCCATTTTTGCATACAAATAGTTTGAGCTCAGTAAATTTCCAGTAATTTTTCTCCTTGAGGAGAAAAGCAAGGTCTGGTGCAATCACAGAGCCTGAGCAACCAATGATTCCAACTGGCTACATTTCAGTGTCAAAAAATAAGTTTGTCTTCCGGGACATATTTGATGTTAAATCAAATATGAAATTTTCCACTTTACAAAGAGGAAAACAGGCAATTAAAATCATCAAAAACAGGTGAACATTTGCAAACTCTGAATGGGAATATTTTGCATTTCTTCAAATCCCTAACATCCATCACCTCTCTTCCCATCACTCAGCTCTCTCTGGATATTTGTGAAATCCCAGTCCTACCACTTCTCTGATGAAACCTTGCCACCCTCCATATTAACATCTCCCTTTCATAGTTTACATTCCCACCTCTTGACAAGCCTTCTCTAGCACTTCCCCACAATTGCCTCTGCCATCTGACAGGCAGGTGTCTCTTGGTACCACCCCCCACTTTTGAATGATGGCTTTATTGAGATGTACTCACATACCACACAATTCACCCAATTAAAGAGTAAAATTCAATGGTTTTTAGTACAGGTATTAAAAAAAATTATGCAACCATCACAATCAATTTTGAACATTTTTGCTACTCCAGAAAGAAACCCTGTACCCATTAGTAGTGACCCCTCATTTCCTCTCCCATCCTCATTTCCTCTCCCATCCTCCACTCAGCCCTAGGCAACTACTAATCAACTTTCTCTATATACACATTTGCCTCTTCTGGACATTTAATTTAAATGGAATTACATAATCTGTGGTCTTTTGTAACTGCACTCCTTCACTTAGCACAATGTTTTCAAGGTTTTTCCATGTTGTAGCATGTATCAGTACTTGCTTGTATTGTTGAATAATATTCCACTGTATTGACATGCCATATGTTACCTACCCATTCATCAGTTGATAGACAGTTGGGTTGTATCCATCTGGGGGCTATTATAAATAAAGCTGTTATGAACATTTGTGTAAGAGTTGTTGAGTGATAGATTTTTATTTCTCTTGGATTTATTATGGTTATAATATTAAAGTTATAATTGCTGGGTCCTATGGTGACTCAATCTTATGATGAACTGACAAACTGTTCCAAAGTGGCTGTACCATTTTATATTTCCACTAGCAGTGTTTGAGAGTTTCAATTTCTCCATATCCTTGTCCACACTTGCTATTGTCTGTGTTTTTAATTTTAGTCATCCTAGTGGGTGTGAAGTGCTATCTCATTGTGATTGAGATGTGTATTTCCTGAGAGTTAATGATATTGAGTATCTTTTCATGTGTGTATTGGCCATTTGTGTATCTTCTTTGGGGAAATATCTACTTACATCCTTTGCCCATTTTATAACTGGGTTATTTTTCTTTTTGTTATGTACTTGTAAGAGTTATTTATATATTCTAGATACAATCTCTTTCAAAACATTTTCTTTCATTCTGTAAGTTGTCCTTTCATTTTCTTGATGTGTCCTTTGAAGTACAAAAGTCTTTAATTTTTGATCAAGTCTAGTTTATCTACTTTTTTCTTTTGTTCCCTGTGCTTTCATTGTCATATCTTTGTCAAATTCAAGGTCACAAAGGTTTAGCCTTATGTTTTCTTCTATGAATTTTATAGTTATAGCCCTTTCATTTAAGTCTTTGATCCAATTTGAGTTAATGGTTGTACATGGTGGGAGGTAGGGTTCAATTTCACTACTTTATATGTGGTTATCCAGTAATCCCAGCACCATTTGTTGAAAAGACTATTATCTTCCCATTGAATTGTCTTGCTACCCTTGTTGAAAATCAATTGCCTATAAATGTGAGGATTTATTTCTGAACTGTTGATTCTCTTGCATTGAACAATACGTCTGTGCTTATGCTAGGTCCACATTGTCTTATTGTAGCTTTGTAGTATGTTTTGAAACTGGGATGTATATTTTAAAATATTCTGTGCCCCTTGTATTTCATGAATTTTTGGATAAGCTTAATTTCTATGAAAAAATCCATCTTGAATTTCAATAGGGACTATATTGAATCTGTAGATTAATTTGGAAGATATTGACATCTTAACAATATTAATCTTTCAAGTTAACTTCTTTCAACAATATTTTTTAGTCTTCAGAGTGTTTTACACATATTTTGTTAAATTAATTTTTTATATTATAAATGAAATTTCTTTTTTAATACCATATTCAGATTATGCATTGCAGACATATACAAATACAATTGGGTTTTATATATGATCTTATATCCTGCAATATTATTAATTCCAATAGTATTTAGTGTATTTCTTTTAATTTCCTATATACATATAAGATCATGTCACCTGCAAATATAGTTTTACTTCTTTCTTTCTAATTTGGATGTCTTTTATTTCATTTTCTTGTCTAATGATGAAGGCTTTTCTTTCTTGCTTGTTCAAATGTTGAACAGAAGTGGAAGGCATCGATATCTTTTCTTTTTCTAGATCTTAGGAGAGAAAGCTTCTAGTTTTTAACCATTAAGTGTGATGTTAGCTATTGATTTTTCATAGATGCAATGGTTGGTTTATCATATCAACCAATTCTATTTTTGGTTTCCTGAGTGTTTGATCACGATAAGGCATTGAATTTTGTTAAGTACTTCATCTGTGTCTACTGAGATGACCGTGTGATTTTTGTTCTTCTGTTGATGTGATATATTACATTAATTGACCTTCAGACATTAAATAAAACTTGAATCCCACTTGGTCTTATATCAAGAATTCTATATTGAAATATATTTTATATTTTGCTGGATTCAGTTTACTAATATTTTGTTGAGGATTTTTGCATCTCTGTTCATAGGAGATATTGATAGGTAGTGTTGTGATGCCTTCATGTGTTTTTTTTGCATTAGGGAAACACTGGCCTCATTGAGTAAGTTGTGAAGTGCTCCTTTCTCTTATATTTTGGGGAAGAGTTTTTGCAGGTTAGTATTAATTCCTCTTTAAATGTTTGCTAGAAATCACCTGTTAAGTCATCTGGGACTGGGCTTTGTGTGTGTGTGTGTGTGTGTGTGTGTGTGTGCGTATTGAACGGTAATTCAATCCCTGTTATACTCTACCCATATTTCTATTTCTTCTGAGTGAGATATGATAGTTTGTGTCTTTTAGAAATTTTTCCACTTCTTCTAGGTTATCTAATTTGTTGACATACAGTTGTTCACGGTATTTCCTTACACTACTTTTTGCTCCTGAATGTTGGCACTAATGTCCCCTCTTTTATTTCTGATTTTATTGAGTCATTTTTCTTTCCTGGTTTGAGAATTTTGTTGATCTTTTCAAAGAAATGACTTTTGATTTTGTTGATTTTTCTCTATTGTTTTTCTATTTTGCATTTCATTAGTTTCTGCTCTAATCTTTATTATTTCCTTTCTTAATGCTTGATTTGGATTTAGTTTGCCCTTCCTTCTCCAGTGTCAAGTTGGAATGTTAGGTTATTGATTTGGGATCTTTCTTCTTTTTAGGTAGATATTTACAGATATAAATTTTTCTCTAAATAATGTTTAGCTGTATCCCAAAAGTTTTGGTATGTAAGTCTTCAACAATACTTTCTATTCACTTTCTTTCTCTCTCTCTTTCTTTCTTTCTTTCTTTCTTTCTTTCTTTCTTTCTTTCTTTCTTTCTTTCTTTCTTTCTTTCTCTTTCTTTCTTTCCTTCTTTTTTCTTTCTTTCTCTCCTTCCTTCCTTCCTTCTTTCCTTCCCTCCCTCCCCTCCCCTCCCTTCTCCTTGCCTCTCTTCCATTCCTTTTCCTTTTTTGGAGACATGGTCTCACTCTGTCACCCAGGCTGGCTTGTAGCAGCACAATCATAGCTCACTGCATTCTCGAACTCCTGAGCTCAAGGGATCCTACTGCTTTGGCCTCCCAAAGTGCTGGGATTACAAGAATGGGCCACCATAACTGTCCAGTATTTTTTAATTTTCTTTGTGCTTTCTTCTTTGACTCATTGGTTATTTAGGTGTGTGTTACTTAATGTTCACTTATTTGTGAATTTTCCAACTTTCTTTCTGTTATTGAATTTTAATTTCACCTCACTGTGTTCAGAAAACATACTTTATGTGATGTCAAATCTTATAAATTTATTGAGGCGGTTTTATGATCTAACATATTGTCTATCCTGGAGAATGTTGTATGTACACTTGAGAAGAATGTGTACTCTGCTTTTGTTGAGTATTCTAAAGATATCTGTTAGCTCTAGATGGTTTATAGTATTGCTCAAGTCTTTTATTTACTTATTGATCTTCTCCCTTGTAGTTTCATCCACTATTGGAAGTGAGTTATTTATGGCTTTAACTATTATTGTTAAATTGTCCCTTTAATTCTGTCAATTTTTGCTTCATGTATTTTAGGGTTCTATTGTTAGGCACATATATGCTTATCATTGTTATATCTTCCAGACAGATTGGAAAATGTTACTATAGATAAAGAGGGACCTTTAATCTCTAGTAACTTTTTTTTTTGCTTTAAAGTGTCTGTTGCTTAATATTAGTATAGCTCACTCCAGCTTTTTTAAATCATTGCTGTTTGTACTATGTATCTTTTCTTCCATTTTTAAATTTTTAATTTATGCCACTCCACTACAATGTTTCTTGCCTACATGAAAGATATCTGCAAAGAAAAGGATTCTTGGCTGACAGTGTTTTTTTTCTTTCAAAACTCTGAATGTGCCATTCCACTACAATGTTTCTTGCCTACATCGTTCCTGAAAAGAAGTCAGATATTAGTCTTAGTGGGGTTTCTTTATATGTGATGGACAGTGACCATGGCCTGCCTTTCTTGGAGTGTCACTTCTGCTTTATGAGCAGAAACCTGGATGGGGAAACAGACTCTGCTCTATGGAATCGGAGCTGGATTGAAGAAGGGAGCCCCTGACCTCTTAGCTGCACTCACCAGGAAATGGTGAGCTTCTGTAAACTGAAGTTGGAGAGGATTAGAAATGGTATTGGCTGTCCTTCCTGACGATACTGTTTGCCTTGATTAGGAATGAAGGGGAATGGGAGCTCTGTCTTTTTGGTCGTATCTGCCTGGAGTGGAAGTTTCGTCAAACTCAGCTGGAGGAAGGAGAGAGGGAGGAGATCACGGTTCAAGTGCCAAGACTTTTACTGTTTTTACATATGGAGATTTTATTGAATAAATATTTTTTTAGTTTGCTCTATGCTCTTAGGACAATTTCCAGGGACTTTGAATGGTTGTGCTTTTTACATTTTCACTAGTTATAGTTGCTTTACTGCAGAATGGGTCTGCAGAATTCTTTATACCTTTATAAAATTCTTAGGTCCTTCTTAAAAATTGAATTTTATAAGTTAACATTATAATTGTTAGTTTTTCTTGTCACTGTTGACGGTTTCATTTTTAAGTTGTAATAATAATTGCCAGGAAGGTAGAGTGACACTATTTATTCTTGATCAAGTTGACTTGACTCCTCTCAAATAAACAAATATGAACACAGACATGGGGAGAGGGAACCAGATGGGAGAGGCATTTTCTGATTTGTCAAGGTAAGAGTATACAATTTTTTTTCTTTTTAGTTTTAAAAGACAACAACCAAGACTCAATGTGAATTTGTATTTTATAATGCAAAGCACACATGTATGTACTAGCTGAGAAGCTGGGACCCCTGAGTTTTTATTTTAGCTCCACTATATTTGAATTTGGATAAGTCATCATGAATCCACATTTGAATTTCTGCATCTACAACATGAGTATATTGTTTTGTTTTCAACTTGGCTTCATTATTTGGAAACACTTTTGGTAGATACATATGAATTAGTAAAAATAATTAATAGTTATTATTATAAAAGCTAATATTTATTGAATGTGCTGCCAGGCCCTTTTAATACTTTTAAATGTATTATTTTAATTAATTCTAACAATACTACCATGAGGAAATTCAGATTACTATTTCCATCTTACAGATAGTGAGCTGGGGCACTGAGAGGTGAAATCATTTGCCCAGTGTCACATCAGCCAGTGGTGGAGGCTGGATTTGAACCCAGGCAGTCTATGGCTTTCATTGAGCCTCTGTACCATGCTAATACTTAATAAAATTTCAGCTTCCTTATCAAAAATGCATACAGTAACCTCTTAAGAGTGACGCTTAGAAAATCTTCTTACTTAAGAGAGTTATTCATTCACTTATTCCACAAACTTACTGAGTGTCTACTGTAGCCATTAAGCTTGATTGTTTAATTAAATAAGCATGGAAACCAAATACCAACCTTTTAGATAAAAGCCACCTACTCTCAGAATGGAAAGTAACTGAAGGAGAATCAATACCTTAGAGCATGTTGTTAGGCAACACGAAGCTGTGATTGTGGGAAAAGTCTTAACATTTCAATAATCATGTACAACATGCCAGGCACCAATGCTAAAGCACTTTATAGATGTAATTTCATTTCATCCTCCCAAACACCACAAGGTTAAGAGTTCAGGCTCTGAAGTCAGCCTTGTGCAGTCTGACATCTAATTCCATCACTGTGTGTGTAAATCAGACAAATTGTGTCAAATACAGCCACTGGAGCTGTAAGTATGTAGGAGGCACACTTTCACCCACACAAAATTGGGGTTTAATAAGCAAGGGAGGGGAGAATGAATGCTGCTGGGTAAGCACCTAAACAGTGTCTGCCATGCTAGTACGTGAGGTTGGGAGAATTGAAAGAATTTGTGCTAAGATGTTAACACAGTCCAGTTCCTCATCCACTGCCAATAAATGTTAACTGTTTTATTTTGCAAATGAAGGGGTTAAACAACTTGCCCTAAATCACGCAGTTTTTGTACAAGAAAGACAAGATTCAAAGGCAGTCCTTTGGACTTCAAAGTCTAAGCATTAATAATGTAGAGAGTCATTGGGGCATCTGGGGAGAAGCTTTTAAAGGATTCCATTGCTCCTGAATTCCTTTTTTCACACTGTACTTAAGATTAGCACATTTTTTTCCTTTATAGATTTGCTAAAGTATGCCTCAGCTGGAGCTCCCCGCAGGAATTAGTGGAGCAAGAAGTGAAGAAATGGCCAACTCTAGCGATAAGTCTTCCGAATCACCAGGCAACCACCTAAGATACAGCAAAAAGACGTCTGTATTTAAGAGAAAACTTTGTCTTTAACAGAAAAATAGCCATGAAGTTCAATTGTTTGATCAAGCATGGAAACCAAATACTGACCTTTTAGGATAACAGTTGGCTCCTCTTAGAATGGAAAATAGCTGAATGAGAATCAAAACCTGATGTGTGAACTATCCCCTCAAAGCAATATATTCAAAAGATGTTAGAAGCTTTTGCCAGGAAAATCGACATCTCTATTTTTCACTTAAAAATCTTACCATTACTAATTAAAACCACAGCATTTAAAGAATGATGCTTCCTTTTCCCCCCACCACCATATGAAAAGACTTAGCTCCATATTTGCAAGGTGTAAGGAACATGTGAGGTCTGGTGACTTCATATAGAATAACGCTATGCATATAATTACTGTGTACAGAGGTGTCTGGAGAGCAGATTTTTAATCAATGCCAGGACAAGCCTGTATTACATTAATAGAAAATGTGGAACACATGGTTCCAAGCCTGTCAGCTCAACCATAAAATGAGTAGAGTATTACTGACTTTGCTTCCTCCCAGAGGACTAAAGAACAGAAGATAAGCTCCATGAAGATACAGCTATGTCTACAAAGCACCAGTGGCAGTGGTTGCTTATCAACTTTCACTTTGCCAAGTAGGAATATTAAAATAACAAGCATAACACCAACACATCAACCACCCATCTACCACTGTCATCATCATTTCATAAAAGGACTTTCTAATACCAAACAGGTAGAATGGAAATATTTATTCTCAACGTAAAAAGTAGTATTTAAGTGGAATGAGTTTTAACAAAATCTTACTCCTTTGTCCTAATTTTTCTCATTTGATACGGACAGATTGGCATCTGGGATTCATAGGGTCAGTCTTGGCATGGTTCTCTCAGTCCTGGATTCACTTTTGGGGCACTGAATTTCAAAGACAAGAGAGCTCTCTAGTATAGGATTACAGGCAGGATCCAAGAGTTTCAAGATGCACGCAATTAAAAATCTTCACTAGAAAATTTTAGAGCATATTTGTAATTGTAGCAGAGAACTTGGCAAAGGCTTCCCCCTACTTCCCTCATGGTTTGCCTTGAAGTATCTCATTAGTTTATAAGATTAGATTACAGGTTCAAGTCCTATTACTGTTACTTACGTGTTCATTTTATCTCTACTACTAGAACCTAGCCTCCTTGAAGGCAGGGGCCTTATATTCTCCACAGGATCTCCCACTCAGCAAGCATCTAAGGTGTGAGTGTGGCAATTGTGGAGTCTGTAAAAGTTCTAAAAGCCACTCATAGCAGCCGATGAACATTACTGTGAGCTGGTCTTGGTGGGGTGGGGGATGGGGCATGGATTGGATCTGTCCAAAGACGTAAGGAAAGGGAAAACAGTTTACAGCCAATTGAAAACTTCATGTTCCCATATCTAACTCCACAGTATCTTATGCATATGCTCAGTGTACATGAAGGTGCTCTGAGGCTAAGATACGTCTTTTTACAAAATTCAAGTAAAACCAATCAAAGCTGTCTACATTTAAAACCTGAAATAAGGACTTTATAATATAGCTTTTCTTACACAACATGTTACCCTCTCTATGTATTTACTACAGAGTGGTAAGAGAATAATCACAGGAGTTTGGTAGCTGGCAAGAAATCTTAAAACAATCATCATTTGTCATTTTTTCCAAGGAAACTGGCTCCAGTGAGGTTGGGTGATTTATTCAGGCCATAACACCAGGCACTCACAGATTGAAGCATTGAACCCAGGTTTCCTGTTTTCCAGAGCCATGATCTCTCTACATTGCTTACTCTCTGGCTGATACAGTCACCTTCTGCTCTCGTGTTCACCAAATGGTTAAGGGTGAATAAGCATCATAAACAGGATCATGACATGACTTCTGCCCTCAGTGACTCATAATCAAATGGGAAAGGCTGTTCACATACCCAAGTAACATGTTTTGGGGTAAAAGTTTATCTTGAGAAATAATAACATTTTTCAACCTTTTTGACCCACCCAATTTGCTGAGCCTTTTCCTCTTTTTCTACTATATTCATAATATCAAATGTGCATATTACATAGAATATCTGGTCTAGGTAGCTAGATAGCCCTGTTGGGGGTGGGGGAAGCCCTCTAGTGGTTGCTTCTTAATGCTCGAGAGTAGGAAAATGAAATAATGTATTTTATATAATGCTCCTTTATACAAAACCCTGCACATCAACCTGCATACTGGCATGCAAACTTCTAATTATCACATCAATTCAGATAAGCATGTCAATTAAGTGAATGCGCATCAGTATTAATCTCACTAATGTTCCAAACAAATATTGTCATAGGAAAAACACCAAAGGACACATAATACCTAAAAACTACATTAAGCACTGTAAGAGTTATACACATAATGAAAAAGGAGTGAAAGGATTTATTCTGAGTGGTGTGATCCTGGAGGACAGAGACTGTCTGTCTTATTATTTTATCATAGTCCTAGAACATGGAAAAGTAGTGGGCTTTCAAAAATATTGTATGCATGAGTAGAAGGAAGGAAGGAAGAAAAAAATGGAGGGAGGAAGAGAGAAAGAAACAATGGTGGGTTGGTTAGTACCTGAAAAATCCACGTGTCAGAGCAGATATTTGAGTGGTATCTCCATGCAAAGCAGGATGCTGGGAGAGGGGAAAGTATTCTAGGCAGAGATCGGGCCCTTGTTGGTGGCCATGCAGGTTGTACACTCTGCTGCATAGACTCCAGCAGCCCTGAGGAGGAGAGACACCAGAAAGGTGACTGCACAGTGGTGGATGTCTTCTGAATTATATCTACAGTTCATTAAGTGTGATTAATTTGGCTGACGAAATTTTTCTTCAAGAAGATAATTTAGGTGGAGGCAGTGATAGAAATAGGAGACAGTGTGCTGTTCTAGGAATGACAGATCTGGGTTAAAATCTTGACCCTACCACTTACTTAGCTATGCAAGCTCAAGCTCCCTGAGGACAAAAACTGCACCTATCTTGCTCATGAATTTTTCTCAGTACCCAGCACATAGAATGTACTTAATATTGGGTGATTTATTTTAATCACATTGTGCACTTAATATTTCCCTCATATGAGGATACTGGCACTCATTTCACATGGTACAATGAGGATGAAACAAGGAAATAGATATAAAGTGTGTAAGCACAGTGATAGGCGCATAGTAGAGCTTATGAGTCAGAGCTATTGTTAGAAACAAGAAGACTTTGGGTTTTTCTTTTTTTTGGAGTAAAAATTTTTTTATCCAATTGTTAGTGGTGAGATTATATAGTCTTCTGTCTTAAAAGCTGAGAGACAGTCATGAGAGTCTGGAGAGAATGCTGTTAGCTCAATCGTTCTCAACTTGAGCAGTACCTACCAGTAGGTGGGGCATTTGAAGATAAGTGAGAAGTTTATGATTGTTCCCATGACTGGACATGTTACTGGCATTTAGTAGGCAGGGATCAGAGATATTAAATGTCCAGTAAAGCGTGGGACAGTTCGATACAAAATACCCAAAATGCCCAGTTGTAATCTCATTGAAAAGCCCAGCGTAGTCTTAGAGGTAACCATGTCTAGTAGTTTTCTGCCACCTTGACTTTAAAACACTACATACACAACTGCAAGGCTATTTGAAAAGTATTTGCAGATAAAATTACATTTACTTCCATTTTGTTGTCTCACACACATGAAAAATATAAATATCAGGCACCATCACATTATAAAATAAATTTAATTAAAATGTCATAATTTTTTTATGAATGCATGAATGAGTTTTAGTAAAACAGTAAGCCATATGGAAAATGTGCCACTATATGCAGAAAATGTTTGTAAAAACTGTTTAGAATTTTATCGTGTCCCAGAGCAACCAAGAAGACATTTTTTTTTTTTTTTTTTTTTTTTGAGACAGAGTCTCACTTTGTTGCCTGGGCTAGAGTGCTGTGGCGTCAGCCTAGCTCACAGCAACCTCCAACCCCTGGGCTCAGGAGATCCTCCTGCCTCAGTCTCCCGAGTAGCTGCGACTACAGGCATGCGCCACCATGCCCGGCTAATTTTTTCTATATACTTTTAGTTAGCCAATTAATTTCTTTGTATTTTTAGTAGAGACAGGGTCTCGCTCTTGCTCAGGCTGGTTTTGAACTCCTGACCTTGAGCAATCCGCCCACCTCGGCCTCCCAGAGTGCTAGGATTACAGGCGTGAGCCACAGCGCCTGGCCTCCGACATCTTTCTTAAGAAAACCAAACAAAACAACTTTGAAGAACTTTCATTTTCATCCTTTCATTTATCATCTCCTGGCCCTGTATCCTACATTGTAAACATCTGTGTCCCTGTAGGATCTCAGTTCTTCCGCTGAGCAGCAGTCCTGCCGGTCTCTTGTCCTAGGTTTGCTTATTCCTTTGCAAAGATGAAGGCAGAGGAATGATGATAAAATAGTAAGGCATTGAATAAGAGGAAAATAAATACATCAAGAATGTAAAGTTGAGAACAAGAATAGTGACCTCTAAAGTAGGGTGCTTGTATCCTCCAAGAAGCATGCAGAAGATATAGGGAGACTATATTAGAATATCTGCTTGTATTTGTTTATCCAAATTGACACTGAAGTTCTCACTTGAATCATGTATCAGTCTACAAGGGAGGTATTTCACAGCATCAAGGGGTCGGTGACAGTGGTGCCCCCATCCATTCCTGTTATTTTATATTCTGCAGTTTATATGTGTCCAGTTAAATGGACTATGGATTATATTATCTGGTTTTAACAAAATTAAACACCACAAAATAGATGACTGTCTTTCAAAGATTCCTACAAAGAAACACTGGGTTGAAGATAATACCAACCATGCAAACACAAGCAGACAACTGAAAAAAGCTAACATCATGCTTGTCTCATAGCATGAGCTCTTCCAAAGCCACATTAAAAAATAAAAGCAAGATCACCAATTGTCTATGTCAACACAATCCAACAGAACTGTGATACTGGAAACATTCTAGATTGGTGCTGTCCAACACAGTAGTCACTAGGCACATATGGGGTTTTGTTTGTTTGTTTTATTTTTGAGACAGAGTCTTGCTCTGTTGTCCAGGCTAAAGTGCCGTGGTGTCAGCCTAGCTCACAGCAACCTCAAACTCCTGGGCTCAAGCGATTCTTCTGCCTCAGCCTGACATGCCACCAGGCTCAGCTAATTTGTTCTATTTTTAGTAGAGATGGGGTCTCACTATTGCTCATGCTGGTCTTGAACTCCTGAGCTCAAGAGATCCTCCTGTCTCGGCCTCCCAGAGTGCTAGGATTACAGGCATAAGCCACCATGTTCAGCCCACACATGGTTTTTAAATACTTGAAATATAGCTAAGTGCAAATAAGGAGCTAAATTTTTATTTTTTAAATATAATTAGATTTAAATTTAAATAGCCACATGTGGCTAGTGGATACCATACTAGATGGTGCAAATCTAAGAGACAGACAAAAATAACCAGGCTCTTGGGTTTGAATACAAATGCTATCACATATAAGGTATGTGACCTTTGGCTTAACTCTCCTATGCTTCAATTTCCTCATCACACTCATAATGCCTATCTCATGTGGTTGTTAAAATTAGTTAATTTATAGAAAGTACTTAGAATATTGCATAGTACACAGTAAGTTATTAGCTCCTAATCAGATCTGGAAAAAAGCAAAAAAAAAAAAAAGTGTTAAAATAATTTCAAAATGTGAATTGACAAACTTGTTACTAAATGAACCTTGAACTAAGTTTACATTTAGCCTTCATATATTAAGTAGCTAGTATAAAGCTATTACAAGTTACGGGACATTTACAAATAATTTATTTCATCTTTATCCTATCCATTAGTATATATACCTTATAATGAACATACTGTACTAATAAACATATGCTTATACATAAATATTTATTATATGTACATTATATATGTACACTCAATTTTTAAAAAAATAAACAAAGTGAACAACCAAAATTGTTTAGAGATCACTGGGCTAAACCACGAGAAGCAAATTTGTTTCAGGAAGAAATAGTGCAGGGTGGATGGGCATTCAATTACTGTGTTTAAGTCACATAAGTAATTACAAAGTTAAAAAAAAGTTAAAAAAAAGTTTGCAAATGGAACATCATTTGCTCAAAAACTTTAAAAAGCCACTATATAATACTTTAGTATGATGAACAGAGGAGGTTCTCAGTAATTATGTGTCATTTTATCGAACAGTAAAGATATTTTAAAGGCCTGATTATTAAGTGACAATGAAATTTCTAGAGTAATGTATCATACAATTGGTTGAGAAAACCATATTTTGTGATAAAAATAGTCCAAATAGTGTAAGTATCAGGGTAACATTGAAAACTCTATCAGACAAAATATACTTTAATTCAAAACCTGTAAAGAGAGACAAAGAAGGACATTATATAATGATAAAAGGGTTAATTCATCAAGAGGATTAATAATTATAAATATATATGCACCCAACCTCAAAGCATCTTAATACTGTGCATAAAACAAATATTAAAGGATCTGAAAGGTGAGATAGATTGTAATACCATAATAGTAGTATTATGTAGTATTAGTATAATAGTATCCCACTTTCAACAATGGACAGATCATCCACACAAAAAATTGATAAGGAAACATTCACCTTGAGCAACACTTTAGACCAAATGTACCTAACAGACATATACAAAATATTCCATCCAACACCAATAGAATACACATTCTTTGCAAGCCCATGCAGAATATTCTCCAGGACTGATAACTTAGGGCACAAAACAAGTTTAGCAAATTTAAGAAGATTGAAATCATTATCAAGTATCTTTTCTGACCACAGTGGAGTGAAACTATATAGAAATCAGTAACAGTAGGAATTTCAGAAAACTCATAAATACATGGAAATTAAATAATATATTCCTGAACAACCAATGGGTCAATAAAGAAATCTAAAGGGAAATTTAAATATATTTTGAGACAAATGAATGGAAACAACTACCAAAAGTTATGGGATACAATAAAAGCAGTTCTAAGAGGGAAGTTTATAGCAATAAATGCCTATGTCAAAAAGAATATCTCAAATAAACAACATTACCCCTCAAGGAAACAGAAAAAGAACAAAGTCCAAAGTTAGAAGAAGGAAGGAAATAATGAAGATCAGAGTAGAAATAAATGAAATAGATCAGAAAAACAATATAAAAGATCAAATAAGACTTATTTTTTGAAAATATAAATGAAATTGACAAACTTCTAGCTAGACTGAGAAAAAAGAAAAAAGACTCAAATAAATCAGAAATGAAATAGAGGACATTACAACTGCTACCACAGAAATACAAAGGCTCATAAGAGACTACAATGAATAATTATATGTCAAGAAATTGGATAACCTCGAAGAAACAGATAAATTCATAGACATATACAATCAAACAAGATTGAATCATGAAGAAATAGAAAATTTGTACAGACCAATACTGAGTAAGGAGATTGAATGAGTAATAAAAAGTCTCCCACCAAAAAAAGGGGTCAAGGACCTGATGGCTTCACTGCTGAATTCTACCAAACATTTAAAGAGGAACTAATACCAGTTCTTCTCAAAACTTCCAAAAAATTGAAGAAGAGGGACACTTCCAAACTCTTTTCATGAGGTCAGCATTATTCTGATACCAAAGCCAGACAAGGACACTACAATGAAGAAAATGACAGGCCAATATACTTGATGAAATTGATGCAAAAATCATCAACAAAATACCAGGAAACCAAATTCAACAACACATTAAAAGTATCATCCATCATGATCAAGTGGGATTTACCCCTGGGCTGCAAGGATGGTTCAACATATGAAAATCGATAAATGTGATGCAACATGTTAACAGAATGAAAGATCATGATCATCTCAACAGATACAGAAACAGCATTTGATAATACTGAACATCCTTGCATGATAAAAACTCTCACCAAATTAGATACAGAAGGAATGTAATGCAATACAATAAAGACTATATATGAGAAACCCATAGCTGACATTATACTCAACGGTGAAAAATTGAAAGCCTTTTAGGATCTGGAAGAAGATAAGCATGCCCACTCCTACCACTTCTATTCAACATAGTATTGGAAGTCCCCGCCAGAGCAACTAGGCAAGAGAAAAAAATAAAAGGCACCCAAAGAGGAAAGAAAGAAGTGAAACTGTCACTGTTTGCTGAAGACATAATCTTATATAAAGAACCTTTAAGACTCCACCAAAACCAAAACCAAAACAAAAAACCATTAGAACTAATAAATCAATACATAAAGTTACAGGGTACAAAATCAACACACAAATACATCAGTGGCATTTCCATACACTAACAGTGAACTATCCAAAAAGAAATCAAGAGAACAATTGCATTTATAACAGCTACAAAAAATTAAAATACTTAGGAATTTAACCAAGGAGGTACTAATAAAAGACCTGCACACTGAAAATCATAAATTCTTGATTAAAGAAATTGAAGAAGACACAAATAAATGGAAAGATATCCATGTTCAGGGATTCAAAGAATATTGTTAAAATGTTCATACTACCCAAAGTGCTCTACAGATTCATTGCAATTCCTATCAAAATTCCAATGTCATTTTTCATAGAAATAAAAATAATCCTAAAATTCATATGGAGCCACGAAAAACCCTGAATAACCAAGGAAATCATGAAAAAAAAAATACATTGACCAATGGAACAGAATACAGAGTCCAGACATGAACCCACATGTGTACAGTCAAATGATTTTCGACAAAGGTGCCAAGAATACACAATGGGAAAAAAAAGCTGGTCTCTTCAATAAATGGCATTAAGAAAAATGGATATTCACATACAGAAGAATGAAGGTGAACTTTTACCTCACAACATACACAAAAATCAACCCAAAATGGATTAAAGACTTAACACCTAAGAGCAAAAACTGTAAACTAGAAGAAACGTGGAGAAGAACTACAAGACATTAGTCTGGGCAATGTTGGATTTGACCCCAAAAGAGCAGGCAACAAAAGCAAAAATAGACAAATGGAATTACATCAAACTAAAATGCTTCTGCACAGCAAAGGAAACAACTAACAGTGTGTAGAGACAACGTATGGACTGGGAGAAAATATTTGCAAGCCATATATCCAATAAGGGGTTAATATCCAAAATATATAAGGAACTCAGACAACTCAATAATAAGAAAATAAGAAACTGAATTTAAAAATGGGCAAGGGGCCTAAGTAAACATTTCTCAAGATGACATACAAATGGTCAACAGATTTATGAAAAAATGCTCAACATCATTAATCACTAGGGAAGCACAAATTAAAACCACAAGGAGATATCACCTCACACCTGTCAAAATGGGTATTATCAAAAAAAAGATGATTAACAAGTGTTGGTGAGCATGTGAAGAAAAGGGGACCCTTGTAAAATGTTGGTGGGAATGTAAATTAGTTCAGCCATTGTGGAAGTCAATGGAAGTCCCTTAAAAAAACTAAAAATAGAATGACTGTATGATCCAACAACCCCACTTCTGGGTATTTACCCAAAAGAATTGAAATCAATATGTCTAAGAGATGTCTGCACTCCCATGTTCACTGCAGCGCTATTCACAATGGCCAAGTTACGGGATCAACCTAAGTATCCATCAATGGATAAATAGATAAAAGAAAATGTAGTATATACACATAATGGAATACTACTCAGCCTTAAAAAATAAGGAAATTTTGTCACTTGTGCCAACATGATGGAATTGGAAAACATTATGCTAAGTGAAATAGCACAGAAAGACAAATACTGCATGTTCTCACTTACATGTGAAACCTAAATTGACCTCAGCGTAGCAGAGAGCAGAATGGTGGCTACAGAAGCTGGAGGTGGGGAAAATGGGAAGATGCTGGTCAAAGGGTACGAAATCTCAGTTAAGACAGGAGCAGTAAGGCACTTTTTTTTTTTTTAGAGCTATTGCACAGCATGAATGTAGTTAATAATAGTGTATTGTACATTTCAAAATTGCCAAGAGAGCAAATTTCAAATGTTCTCACCACAAAAAATAAGTATTTGGGGTGATGTATGATGTATATGATGTATAAATTAGCTTAATTTAATTATCTCACATTGTATTAATAAATCATAACATCACTTTGAACCCCATAAATATACACAAGTATAAACTGTCAATTTATAACAAAAATTTAAAAGACTACTTCTCTGCTTTTTCATTTCTTATTAAAAATTGTTTTACAAATTTCTCCTCATAATTTTATAATTTTCAAGCTTTGGGTCATTATCATTGCTACTCTTGACCTCTCTCCAAATGTTCCTCCACTAAATGAATAAATTGTCTTCTAAAATCATAAGGGGAGGAAAATGAGTTTTTACATCTCTTCAAAAAGTAAATTATATAGGTTACAGAAATGACCAAAACATACTCATAGCTTAGGATTACAATCCGATTCTCAACTTTTCCTTCTTAGTAAGTATTCCTAGATGCCTTTCACCCAGTTTCCCCATTTGTTAGCATCTTACATTTCCATAGTACATTAGTCAAAACTAAGAAACCAACAGTCTTAGTCTGTTCAGGTTGCTATAACAAAATATCATAAACTGGGTAGCCTATAAACAACATACATTTACTTCTCACAGTTCTAGAGGCTGGAAAGTCCAAGATCAAGGTGCCAGCAGATCTGGAGCCTGGTGAGGGACTGTTTTCTGGTTAATATTAATAGATAGCATCTTCTTGCTGTGCCCTTACATGGTTTAAGGGCCAAGCTAGCTCCCTGGGGTTTCTTTTATAAAGGTACTAATCCTATTCATGAGGGATCCACCCTCATGACCTAATCACCTCCCCAAAAGTCCCACTTCCTAATACTATCATCATCTTGGGAGTAAGGTTTTAAACATAAACTTTGGGGACTTGGGGGTACAGAAACATTCAGAACATAGCAACATTGGTATATTAAACTTCAAAAGGTACTTGAATTTCACTAACTTTCCACTAAAGTCCTTTTTCTGTTGCAGGATCCAATCCAGGATATCACATCGCATTGTTCTCATTACTCCTTATTCTCTTGTGGTCTGTAAGTTTCCATCTTTCCTTGTTTATTTATTTTTTCACAACTTTAATAGTTTTATGGAGTAATGGTTAAATATTTTGTAGTATCTCTCAATTTGGGTTTGTCTGATGTTTTTCTCATTATTAGACTGGATAGACTGAGATTGTAGGTTTTTATATCCACAGAGAAGTACACCTCTCATCATATTGAGGAGTACACGATATTAACATGACTTATCACTGGTGACATTTACCATGATCACTTGGTTAAGGTAATGTGTTTCAGTTTTCTTAACTGTAAAGCTGTTGTTCTTCTTCCATCCTCTATTCTTTGGAAGCAAGGCATTAAGTCCAGCCCACACTCAAAAGCAGAGGTGCCAAAGGTTGTGAGCTTTGGAAGACAGTTCTGCTTGGGCTGGAGCATGTTTGGTTTGTAATAATAAATTTTTATTTAAAGAGTAAAAATTTATTATAAGCACATAAGTTTCATTTTATTTACAGTTAAAAAATTGGAAACAGAAGAGATAAATAAGAGAAGAGGATTGGAAAACTAAGAAGCTTTCCAGCTATTTCCTAGATTTCCATGTAAGGATGATATTTTGGTCAAAATTGTTAATTTAAGGAGTCTGCAAATTTTAATAGATAAGTAGCTTTTCTACTCCCTCCTCAAGATTCATCCAAAAGAAATGAGAATAAGAAACAAAAGTATAAATTCTAAGAAATCATAAGAAATTTGTAACCCCAATCCACAACACGTGATGGGCTGCCAAATGCACAGAAGGTAGACAGGGTGCAGAAAGATGATGAGAGAAGATGCCCATTTTTGCAGCTCTCAGGAAAACCTAGCAAGAGAAAGAAGTCAGACAAAACAAAAAATTAGAAAATTAAATGTATAAGAATTAGAAGAGGCAATAAAATTATTATGAGTTACAGATGTGATTATTTTCAAGGAAAATCCAAGAAATGTATTTAAAATATTATAAATAATGAGAATTCAGGAATTTAGTGAGGTAGCTGGGCACAAAATTGGCATAAAGAAATAACCTTATAATGAAAAAAGACATCACTTATGGAATATCAAACAAAAAGATAAATTACTTTATAATGAATTTTGAAGAAGATACTGTATTAATAGATAGTAATATTGACATCCCTAATAGGAATAATCAACATCAAGATATCAAATCTAAGTTACTTCTTTATTTAACACAGAACCTACACAAACTACAAAAACAATTTTGAGGACAGGTCAGAAAAACAGATTTGATATCTATATAGAAAAATAAAATCACAAAAAGGCAAAACTAAAGGGATGGAAAACCGATCAGTGGTAGCCAGGGGGTGAGTAAAGGGGAAGTTGACTACAAAGGGGCAGCATGAGGGAATCTACGGGTGATGGAACTGTGTGGGTAGATACACAACTTCCAAGTATTTGTCAAAACCCATAGAAATGTACTCCACAAACAGTGAATTTTACTGAATATAAATTTCAAAATAAGTCAAAGAAAAGATAATAACCCACACTAGAAGAGCCAAAAAATTCTGAAAATGGAAAGTAATGAAGGGAGACTATCAAAACATAACATAGTGCTATAATAATCTAAACAATGTGGTACTGGCAGATTAATAGACAGATTCATGAAAGCACCCACAAAATCCAGAAATGAACTCAAATATATAAAGGAGTTTTGTATATAACATTTGAAATCTAGAGAGAAAAGACAGTTTTAAATATATGGTGTTGGTTAGCATTCTACAGGGAAAAAAAAAGTTGGGACCCACCTACCTTTTATCAAAATAAATTACTGATGGATTATAGTTGGATGAAGGATGTAGACCTGAAACATAAAATTTTAAAAACACTAGGAAAAAATGGGATAATTCTTTCTAAATCATAGAATGAAGAAGGCCTTTGTTACTATGACACAAAATGCAAAATCCATAAAAGATAAAGTATAAATACAAAAATAAAAAAAATTTCTATAAGTATGTATCATATGCTACCATTTGTTAAAAAATCAGCATATACTATACAAATATATTTATTAATATATCCATAGACTGGTCCTGGAAAGATACATATAACACTGTCAACAAAAACTGCCCCTAGAAAAGGAGACTGGGAGATTTACACCAAAATTCTAATATAGTTTGTGTTTAAATACCTATTTCAAAAATATGAATAAAATCACTTTTGCATTGTCTGGTCCTAACCATCAGCTTAAAAACTTAACATAAAAAAAAAGTGTTCCTCACAAGAAACAGCTAATATAAACATCCAGTTTAGAAATAATACATATAACACACAGTTCTTGGTGCAATGACATACAGGAAGTGCTTAAATTATAAGAGGTAGCTATTATTTGTCACCATCTTCCTACAAAACAATTAATTATTTTGAAATGTGTCTATAGTACTTTCAAAATTGAGAATTCTATATATGGTATTACTGTACAGGCTAACATAAAATATTCCATTTTCCGAAACTTATTTCAGTGGGACACCATTCAATTAATTGAAATCTTTAAATAATCATCATTTAGACCCTTCAACAACTGATCATATCCTTTTACACTTATGTTTCAGGCTTACTGCATTGCCTTCTGATTCCTGAATGTGCCCTTGCTTTTTCTCCATACTTCTGAAGATACTATTTCCTCTGCTGAGAGAACTTTACCCCATCTAAACCTACAGAAATCCTTCCTCCTAGTAGCATCAGCTCAAATCCCACTTATTTGCAAAGCTCTCTGTAAACTACGCGGACAGGTTTATTTTTATACACACATATACACAGAGGTAACAAATGATATAAAAAGATACAAAGACAGAATGATCAATTTAAAAAGTTATTTATTAAACAAGTTAAACACAACTAAAAGTATATTTAAAAGTCCAACATTATTGGATCCCTTTTGAAATATCTATTCTGAAAACAAGTGTTTTGTCAAACTTTCTAATAAGGGAAATGATAAAAACTCAACAGATAAAAAAGTACTTAAACAAACAATAAAGCATGTGGTAAATTCAGAAATAAAAACAACCAACCATATAAACTGTTAAACTATGAAACCAAAAATTTCCATGTGTTTTTAAATGTTTCTGGTGTACTCATGAGAGAGCCAAAATGTCTTATGTCCAAGTTAATAAGCAATATATAAACTCACCTTTTTAAAGGTATCATACTTTGTGTTATACAGAAATAATTTTAGAAAGAATATGTGTTGGGTGTGTAAATTGTCCACATTTAGCAAAACACATTTTACATATTAACATATTCACTTATTGGAAAACAAAACAACTTATAATTTAAACATCTTGATTTGAGACTGTGGCACAATCTATATGTCAAATTTGAGACACAGTACTGCTAAACTCCAACATCACCATCACTGAATGTGCTATCTTTTGTTACTGAAATTTTTTTTTTTTAAAAAAAGAACTGCTTCCAAAAATTTCAGTATTTGAGAGCGAAAGGATACATATTCTTTGTTCATAAATTCTGATGCTTAGTTTCTGTAGTTAACATAAAAAATGGTGCAATAAGGAAGAGTCCTATAGAAAAGCCTCTGTCTTTTCAGTAGTTCCAAGCGGTGTTATACAATATTTTAGTGGAAATAGTGGTTGTACCACAGATTTGGCAGTTGCTTCTGTTTAAAACATAACTTTGCCCCATAACATCCATCAAAGGCTTTCAAACATAATTGACTTTGGCAGAGCACATGGAGACCATGATGTGAACGGGGAGTGCCAGTGGATATGGGGGCTTTTAAGAAAAAAGAAGTTTGCTCCGTGTGCATGTGTGTGTGTTTTAAGAAGGAAACGGGATGAAATAGCTTACCCAGAATTCCAAAACACATTTTCTTAATTAAATCTCATTTGTATAAATAATGTAAATCAAATGTTTAGAACTTAAATGGATTCTGAATTTCTATAAGAGAAGCAAATCCTCCCCTCCCCCCACCTTTTGTCATTCTTCACAGAGGACAAAGCTCAGTCACATACATTCTTCCGGACACAGAGTGAAAGTTCTCTTTGTCTCCTTTTCAGTCTGAAAGGGAAGGAGAACGAATAGACCTGCCACTGGCAGGGCTGGAGAAAGCGAAAGGCTCCTTGTCCTTTTCTTTACTGTCATGCTTATGTTTGTGTTTATGCTTATGTTTGTGCTTCTTCTTCTTTTTCTTGTGTTCATGGTGATGATGGTGATGGTGGTCACTGTGTTTGGAGGATGTAGATTCCTTACCAAACAGTGAGAGTGGAGCTGCTGCCACTGGATGCATACTCATCTCCAAAGGTGATTGCTCCTTACCTTCAAAATTAAAAATACTCAAGTGAGTTCCTGTTGATAACATAGAACGTGAAACTAAAGAAAGAGAAAGGTAATGACAGTATAGAAAGAGGGATTCCTAAGTGTTTATGACTCCCATTAGGAATGGGAGAGGTATCTAAATAAGACATCCAATTAGTTACCCAGAGTTTTCAGCACTGTGGCCAGAAGTTGAATATTTAATACTTTAGTTCTTTATAGTCTATACAAATTATGACATATACCAGTTTGTTACCAAATCATCTTTTAAAAATTAATATAAGTATTATGAAGAAATAATAATTACGTGTGTGTTACAGGTTAAGACCCACATGGGTCAGTGAAAACATAACTCCCTCAATTACAGTTCTGCCCTAACATACTGAGGTTGGGGGAATGGTAGTATAATTGATCCTTGAACAACATGGGCGTGAACTGCACAGGTTGTTATACGTGGATTTTTTTAAACCAAACACAGATCGAAAATATAGTATTCAAAGGATGCCAACTTTTTGCATACACAGGTTAGGCAGGGCCAACTGAGGGATTTGAATATGCATGGATTTTGGTATACACTGGATGTAGGGGGTCTTGGAACCAATCACCCCTGCCCCATATACTGAGGGATGACTTTATTTTAATTGTGCCATCTGGAGAACCATTTACATACACATAAACATAATATCCTAGATACTGTTAATAATATCTCAGTGCAAATCAAACATTTCTCTAGTTCTTTAAGACAATTTCTGGGACTAGATGGGCAAAAGTGAACTCTCTGAGAGGATTCAGTATACACAGCTTAAGAAACCCAGAAAGGGTAGGGAGTTTACAAATGCAATGTCATTCCACAAAAATAAGACTAATATCAGTACAGAGAAAGGAATTGAGAATTAGACTACCCATGCACTAGACTGGGTGGTCCCATTAGCCTTTAGCATGTATTTCATCTCTCTGGGTCTAGAGCATCATAAAAATCTAGATCAAAGGTTCTCTACAGTTATAATATTCTATCAGTCTAGGAATCTGTAATAGTAGATAGATTTCCTTCTTCTTCCAGATCCACAGATCTATAATCTAAATCCTTAGACCATACTCTGAGAAATAATTCTCTCTGTATTACTATGGGTTAATGGTACTCCTTTACACACAGCCAACTAAGTAAAAAGCTCAAGATTCACCTCAGCTCCCCTCTCCCTTCCACATGTACCTGGTCACCAAATCTTACTGATTTTCAAAAGTATCTCTTAAATCTGCTCCCTACTCCAATCCCATCTGTAAACTGGACTAATTCAGACCACCTCACCTCTTGTGGATTAGAGTACTAGTCTCCTCCTATTCACTAGTTTTTCTGCCTGAGGTGTCTTATGGGTTAAGTGTCTAATCACTACTTTACATAGTTCACAGCAATGGTTCTCAAAACACCACGGTGATTTCGCCCCCAGAGGGTTATTCGACAATGTCTGGAGGCATTTTTGTGTGTCATAGGTAGGATGGAGGAGAGGAAATGTTACTGGCATTCTGTGGGAACAGGCCAGGGATACAGCCAAACATCCTGCAATGCACAGGACAGCCTCCTACAACAAAGAATGATCATGCCTAAAATGCCATTAGCGTCCAGGTTGGAAAACTCTGCTGCATAGTGCTCATCCTAAAAACAAAGCTGATAATGTTAGCTGTTTAAAAACTTTTCACTAAAATAGACTTCAATACAACAGGGTTTTTTTTTCTCTTTTAAAACATTAATTTCTTAACACTCATTTGGAACCAAACCAGCCCCCAAACAAACCACGGTTTTCACCAAAACAGGCATCACAACAAAAGGTTTCTAAAAATTACACTGCAGTACTAATTTTATTTACTGACAGTTCATAATCTGTCCCCAAGTTACCCATTCCAGCTTTATCTTCTACTCTTCCTTTTTATACACTCTCGTCTAGCGCTTTTATAACACTGTGTATTTATTTGCAAATGCTATTCTCTATACATGGAATGCCTTTCCCTTATTTCTTGTCTGACTCACACGTACATTTAACAAACATCAGAAACTATATAGAAGCTGGGGAAAATAGTGATTTTGAGATCTGTTCACCTGAATTGAACAGATCTCAGCCCTTCTCCTCCTAGAGCGTACAAACTAGCAAGGAAAGAAATTAAGTACACCACTGTAACATTTTAGTTTCTTTAATAATATAAAACTTAGCTCAAATGTTTTTTTGGAAAGTTTTCAGTAAACTGCCCAAAAGGAACTGGTTCTTTCACGTTCTCAAAGCACAACAAAAATAAGGGAATTAAGGCACAGACAGAGAGACTAAGTAACTTGTCCAAGGTGGTAATGGCAGGTCTGACCTGTGCTCTTAACACCACTATGCTACGGTGCCCATTTGCAAGTAGACAGAATGCAGTATTTCTGTTTATCTTTGAGTCTCTTCCATTAGACTGATGATAGCTTCTTGAGAACAGGAAGCTAGTTTGTCTTTTTCATCTTTATGTTCAGTATATAGCACAGTATCTATCATCCCCTACCAGTCCACACCTCTTCACTATTAACAAAGTTTGCTAAACAAATGAATGAATAATATTAAGGTCGCTGATTTTGAGGGGAAAGAGATAAAGCACAAAAGCTGTTATAGATTATCCACTCAATTGGTATTTACTGACTCCTATACTTCCTTTGTGTCAGACACTATTCCAATATTTTAGAAAAAGTAAACAAATGCAAGTTTCTGTCCTCACAGATTATGTTTTATTATCACAAAATTATATTTTTTATATTCACAATTTTTTTTTATAAAGCCAACATTAATACTAATGAAAAAACTAAGTAGATTATATATAAAAGCAAGCTTTGGCATATATATCTTCTGCAATGACTGATATTTACCAAGATAGTCTTTAGAAAAACAAAATTTTTGAGATACAATCTGATTTATAGTTTCAGCCAAATGTGCCACTATAAATTAATTGCATGAGTATGTTCTTGATTCTATAAATATGGGAAAAGAGGCCCACACCTAACAGAATTCATAACCAGGTGATAAGGAGAAGTAATAAGAGACTTCAAAGTCTCCTGCACAAATTCCTTTAGCTTTCTTCTCATTATTTAATCATTCTACATCAACAGACTTTGCAACTTCATAGTTGGTTGTCTGCACTCTTGGGAGTCTGAGGTTCTTTTCTGCACTGAGAAAAGCTTTATCATCTACTCCTAAACATCTACCAAGCTACCTGGATTATAGAAAAGCCAGTAACTATATTGGAACCTGTACTTCCCAGCAGAGGCAAACCGCCAAACGGAAAACTGAGTGTTAGTAGATGTAATCTTTTCTAAGAAATACTTACGACAACTTCAAAAGTGAATCCAATATCTTGTCTAGAGGCCTCATACTTACTTTTCATTAAAGATATATTGATTATAAATCTTGCATTTCTCTTGATTTATATGAGGTCTATCAAGAAGATAATGGATTAGTTATCTCCCAGAATAAAGGTGTTAGGAACCAGGGGTCCTAGGACAAATGGATGATCCAGGTCTAGGGCGGAATATTTACAAGATGAGCCTGAAACAGCTGGTATAATAGCAAGGCAGTTAAAGTCTTGTCAAACAGACTCAGGAGTCAACTTAAGAGGCTTTCACTGTCCAAAGATAGGACAATTTGAATACTGATAAGGATAATAACTGTAATGGACTGAAACTGACTTACCATCATTGGAGGATGCTAGTCAGCCAACTCATTGTTTTGAAAATCATTAAATAAATAGAAAGAATTAAGTATTTATTTTCCTATATGCTTTATACCACTGGGTAACAGTAGATAAGGAAGAATTGAGCTTTACAGAAGTAATCTGGTTTATAAATAAAAACATAAGTACGAATTAGAATATCACCATTTTGCAACCCTTAATGAATTAATGGATCTAGATCCTGAATACGTATAGCAGTTAACTTCACAAAAAAGAGTTGACTAGACATTGTATGTTTCCAGACAGAACAACACACTACCATCTATAAACCTGAATCCAATTAAGCTTCTAGATACAACTATAAAATCAGAGAACTGCAGAGAGCTCTAATATGTTAATTGTACCACAGGTATACAGTTAGCAAAATATAAACTTGAAAACTACAGATTAAAAACCTGGTTTCTTTAACAAATACATTGTAAGGATGGGGGTGGAGAGAGAAAAAATATGGACTGGAAGCTTTAGATTAAAAAAGCTATAAAGGCTGCATCAGCCAATTGCAGATATAAACCTTATGTGGACACTGACTTAAATAAATTATTAAAAATAAAAATAAAATAATGGCATTTATGAATCAACTGAAATTTAAATAATGAGTACTTAATCACATGAAAGAACTGTTAAATTTTTAAGGTATATTATGTTCACCATGATTTTTGAAAGTCCTGTCTTTTAGAGATACATACTAAATTATTTATGAATGAAATTATATGATATGTAGGATTTCCTTCAAAATGACTCAGAAGGGTGAAAATAAGTAAGAGTATCGATTAAAAGACTGACCATAAGCTGACTGTTGTTAAAGCTGAGTAACAGATACAGAGTTCATTACACTATCAGACTACAGCTCTAATAAAGCATTTTTTTTTTTAAAAAGGAGAAGTTAAGACATTTTGGCAATATCCATGAAAATGTTAAATGCTCATATTTTTAATTAAATTTCTAGAAACTTACCCCACTAATATGCTCGTGCATATGTGCAAAGACACATATACAAAGATATTAATTAGAAGTATTTGTAACAGCATAACATCAAATCTAATGTTGCCCTACCACCACCAACAACCTTTAGCTCTTAAGTTTTCATTTATTACGGACAATATATGTTTTTGTTTGTTTATTCTCTATTTTTCCTAAATCATTTTTTACCAGGTCAATCCTAAGGTGATAAGAAAGTACAATTTCCTTCCCATGGCATTATATTAACAATCAGATTTGGGAAACACATAAATGTACTTTCACTGCAGCATAATGAGGTTACCTATAGAACTGCTACCGAGAAAATGCATATATTTCCATCCCCTTGACACAAACACTACACACATAATGTCATATATCTTTTCAGGGATTTACAAGATGCCTGGGAACTCGAAATCCACTCATGATTAAGCACCACTCATTTTTAAGCTAATGAAAGCCGTTTTAGTGACCTGAAAAATGTCTCTATTCTAGAGATAGCAGATATTATCAGAAAAAGGAGATACATATAATTCATAATACAATAATTTTCTTATTTCATGTTATATATAAAGAATAAAATAGATGTTCAGAGATTTGTTGTTCCAGCCAATGTAAAATCTTTCCTGGAGAACAAATAAAAGGCACTCATGGATAAGAGTTAGTTGCAGTCAATTTAACAAATGTAAAACAAACAGAAAGAGGTACTTAATATAAGCAAAATGTGGAAGTTTTTCAGCCCATTTGATAAAAGTACTGATAAAAAACTGTGAATAACCTAATTCTATTAAATTGACTCACATTAGGTATATGTTTAAATTTAACACAAAACCTGCAATTTCTTTTAGGAAAGGTATGAAGTAAGTATAGAATTATATCACTATAATTTAAGGAGTAAATAATCAAATCTGTTTTTCATATTAGAATTTCAAAAGAAAAACCTCTAGGGCAAGATCTCAAGTGTTTTTTTTTATATTATTTTTAATTAAAAAAAATTTCATGTACTAGAATTATGCTTTTCTGACTTATGCAAGAAGGTATTACATAATACAACAACCCTAGCTAGGCAACTACAGGAACTCTCCTTCTTTTTTCCCCCCCACAAAAACCACTGGGGAATTCCCTCTGCTCCTTGTTCTGAACGCCACCCCCTCCTCTCCCTCCTCCTAGCCAGCACTGCAACCCTAGCAGCAACCAGGGAGACAGCCCCAGTCACCACAGGCCTTTGCAGTAGGGGACAAAGAGTTGCTGTGATGGGAAGGGAAAAGAAATAGTAAAGTAATGAAGGAAAATACTCTTGCCACTTCTTCTTTCTTACCCAATGGCTTATCTCCACCTACATATTATCCCTCTCTAAAACATTCTCCTCACTATCACATGCAAGGAAAGGAAAAATTGGGGTGGGAGAGAAAGTTATAAAATAAAACATGATTTACCTTCTATTTAACAGTTTTCATCTCTTTTATACTTAGCCCCCAATCTTTTTCTAACCCTCCTAGATGATGTCTGCGACACATTTCTATGCATTCAAGTTCTCAATTATCATCTGGCTCCCTGGCTCTAAGGGAGCCATCTGAGACTTCATCTCACCTTGTGAATTATAAAAAAGCAAAAAGGCAGGGGCCTCAAACTCAAAAGCCTTGGATATACCATAAATGAGTAAGCAGAATACTTACTCAGTGTAGCATAAGGGATTGATAAATTGGAAAGAACATGCGCTACCTAAGGCGGCCTCTCAGTTAAATCTTTTTCTAAAAAAGCTGGAAATCCAGATTTTTTTATGCATAATCTCTTCATTTTTAGTCAACTAGTTAAAAAAACTTTTGTAAGGCTTATACAAACTGCCTCAGCTGGATGAGCTGAATAAGGGCCAAAAAAAAAAAAAAAAAAAAAAGAGCCAAAAAACAAACCCAAAATAAAAAACACACATTTGTGACCTTTAATCTAGAATCCCCAGAGACTGAAAAGAAGTCACAGCTTTCCTTATCCCACTGATGTGTGCTGTCTTTCTCCTGAACCCCCAACTCTCAACCCAGGCCAAGGTGACTACCACAGTAGAAGATCTACAGCTCCTGCTGAGACGCAGGAAGAGAGGAAATTCCTTTTTTACTGCCAACTTTACCTGATTTTACTTGGGTTAGGTACCATTGTGCTTCTGACATCTCAAAAGATGGAGCTATGAGTGCCCCTTCTCACAGAAACAATGTTGCATACAATGGCTAGGTTTGATACTGCTATTCTTTATGTATGGTATAAGTTAAAAAGGCTTTTGTTGGGCTAGTTTGGAAAAGTTACTTAAATATAACAATGTTGTATTTAAAATTCCATGATAAATTCATGTACAAATAAACCTTTGATACACTATCATTGGTAAATAAAGGCTTTCTAAATTCTGATATCCCTGTTGAACTTTAAGACTTACTCAGTAGCCTTAGGGTACTGAATAGCAAAAACATATTTAAAAGGAAATTACACAGGCACATTAAAGAACATAATCGAAGTTAAGTTTAATAGATCAGTCCACCTAACAGGTATACATTTTGCCTTGTGACACAAAAAGATCCTACACTGATAGCCAAAGCTGAAGTGCTAATGCTTTCCTATTTCCTAACACTAGCCCTATCTTTCTCCCTCATCTTCCCATAAGATGCCATGAGAACAAGACTGTAAAGAGAGATTCCCCAAAAGTGAAAAAGTATTTTTAAAAGCAATATGGAACAAAGGCACATCTGTGGCACAAAAAGTTAAGATTTGCTTCTACATAGGTTAGTTAGTATACCAAATGTATTCAGATTCCTTTGGGAACAGGAATTTATCAGACTCTTGGAAATTGAGAAAAAAATCTTTTAAAAGCAAGGCAGGCAGGCAGGCAGGCAGAAGCATCACTCGCAAACTAACTCAAGAAGGCCGAAACTCTCTAAGCTTTATAATCTTTAAAAAATGTAGAAAATTCATCATGTCTAATAAAATTTTAGGAAGTATAATGATAGTAAGACAAAATTACAGCAAAACCAAAAACAAAACCAAGAGAATACCAGACTGGCAACAGCCAGGAAATGTCAAAATTCACTCAAGAAATTAAGTGCTCAAGTATCCAGCTGATTTCCTTCAGAAACAGATTTTGTGTTAATCTACTACAATAAATGCATACAGAACAAAAACAATCATATGCAATCAACAGTCTGAGGTCTCAACACCAAAATATTTTGAGGTGTTTCTTTTGTTTGAAGTCTCCTATTAATCACAGTTGATCCCTAAGCTCCTAAAATCAATAAACAGTACTCCTTTTTAAAAATAATAAAAACATGGTTTATATAAGCAAAATCCATCAACTGGAATATAACCAGAAGTTCATAGATTTTAAAGTCTGACTAATGACTTTTGGAAAAATTATTCTTTAAAAATGACTTTGTTTATGTATTTTGTTTTTCACTCCCTGTTCCTTCAAAAGTTGAGGACTGAATATTTGTGTCATGGTAGTTCATCAGCATTGAAATGTTTACTCTTTTTCTGGATTATAATCTTTTCTTTGTAAGCAACAGAAGAACAGAATAAGCAGAAGAAAATGTAAAACAGTACAATAGGTACAAACACGTCTTAAACCCAATTAGTATGAAATGATATAAAAGACAGAACATGTAAAAGTTTTCTAGGTATAGCATCAAGTCATGATGGGGGTAGTGGGGATAAGTGGTTGATTTTTGTGTTTTATAAAGGTATAAAGGTACAGATGAGATGGTTTCTATTGAAGATATCATTTGTTATATAATACTCTTAGAAAAAAGAGAGTAAAACGTTAATATAATGGATATCTTTAAAGAATATCATGAATGATAATTTTTTCTCATCTTTTTTGGTTATTCTCAAGTTTTCTGTAATAGGAGTACATTACTTTTTTTTTTTTTTAAGACAGAGTCTCACTGTGTTGCCCTGGCTAGAGTGCCGTGGCATCAGCCCAGCTCACAGCAACCTCAGACTCCTGGGCACAAGCAATTCTCCTGCCTCAGCCTCCCCAGTAGCTGGGACTACAGGCATGCACCATCAGGCCCGGCTACTTTTTTTCTATATATTTTTAGCTGGCCAATTAATTTCTTTCTATTATTAGTAGAGACAGGGTCTCACTCTTGCTCAGGCTGGTTTCGAACTCCTGACCTTTAGCAATCCGCCCACCTCGACTTCCCAGAGTCCTAGGATTACAGGCATGAGCCACCGTGCCCGGCCCCTATATTACTTTTAAAAAATAAAGAAGTCAATTTTATAACAGTCTTTAAAGTTAGATAATATAAAGTCAATGTATTGTAAGACAAGCAAGAACTAAAATCTATACTTTTAAAGTTTTTTTAAATTGATAAAGTAACTATAAAGTTTATAGATTTGTTCTTTTTTGTTTATAGATTTTTCTAAATTTTATTTATTTATCTTACTTTACTTACTTACTTTGCTTACTTAGAGACAAGGTCTCGCACTGTCCCCTAGGCTGCAGTACAGTGGCGCGATCATAGCTCACTGTAACTTAGAACTCTTGGGCTCGCGTTATCCCACTCCAGGTGTGTGTCACCATGCCTGGCTTAAAATTTTGTTCTTGATGAGAAAAAAGAATTAGTTCGTTAATCTTACCTGTTGCCTTCCGTGCAAGTTCCATACTCCACTGGGGTTTTGTGGTGGGTGTGTTGTCACAGCCTGATGAATGCTGGGGTATTAAAGCAGATCGGGAGCTAGCTGGTCGAAATTTAGAGAGCCCTAAAATACCAAACAAGAGAAAAAAGAGGGATTCATTTCTTTGTTTCCAAAAGAAGGAAAAAAACCTGACAAATTTTTATAAGTTAGCCTTAAAAACAGATGCAATTCAAGCACAAAAAAATTATTGAAAGAGTATTATTTTAAAACTACCAAAAATTCCATTTAATACTTTGTCATGTCTTGATGTTGAGTCAACCGTTCTGTCTGAACTGCCAATCAGTGTCTTAGAGATAATAATGTAATTAATATGGAACAATTACCAAAGTACTATTTTATGTCAGTTATTAGATTGGTTCATTACAATGGTAATAGAAGGTCTAATAAATGTAAAAAGAAAAAATACTTTGTCATGGTTCCTGTAAGCTTAAGTCTGAGAACAAACACACATTTGAGAGAGACAATAAGCTTGAATGAATTGCTGGACATAGAAATTAAACCCTATATTCTGGGACAGGAACTTTTTCATATTTTTATTATTTATGTGGAATTTGGCATTTAGTAAAGTTTGCCCTGCTTCCCTCCAAATTTGCTAATAATTTCCATTATAAAATTTACTAAACAAATAGATCAAACTAATTCAGAGAGTAGAGAAGACATTTAAAATAGGAAATGGTTTATGTATAATGTGATCAGAACTGTAGTAGGAATTCGGAGATCCAGATTTTGATTACAAACTAGAAATACATTCTGGGCAAGATACTCTATCTCTTTGTGTCTTAATCCCTTTACTTGTCACATGGAAAAGTCCTAGTCTATCCCTTAGTTGGGCATTACTTGGTTATGTCATCTAGGTCAAGTCACTTAGCATCTCTCTGCTCATTTACTTAAATGGACAGAATAAGTAATTGTTAAGATCTCTTAAATTATAAAAGCCAAAGAATTCATGACCTACCAGTTTTCAAATATATACAGACTCATACTCTACCTGCAGCCAGTTCTCAAATTCTATTTACTTCATCTTAGACTACTGGAGAGTGGAAAAAATAATTTACGTGTCACAAATAAAATTAAAACAAAATGTCAAACAAAAAGCCAACCAATGTCAGTAAGAAGGTCTTAGTACAACAGTAACATGATAAAAACAAAAAAGAAAAAACCTCACTCAAATGTAAAGATCATAAAAGACAACCACCATGGGCTATGAATAGGATTTTCAAACAATAAGAAAGTACCCAGAAAGTGGAGGGAGGTGGGAGTCATACCTAGAATGGAAGAAATGCATTAAAAAGTAAACCTGAGTTGTTATTTTATAGTTATTCTATAAATTTTAAGTTACTAAACTGATGGCAAAAAACAATGCTGTGAGAGATATGATAAATGATATCAACTACAAATAAATGAATTATAATTTATGCATCAATATTTTAGAAACAATGCTGAGTGAAAAAAGCAAGTCACATTATACGATTTTCATAAAAATTCAAAAAGCAAGCACAAGTGAACATATAGGATCACATACCTATGGGGTACGCTATAAAGAAAAGTAACAGAATGAAATTAAGAAAAAATGAAAATCCAAGACAGTAGTTATTTGTAAGACAAAAGAAAGAGAACAGGACCAAGGAAGAAGCACATAGGGAATATCTGTGATGATATATCATGTACATATTAAGTTGGGTGGCAAGGTCATAGAGATTAGTTTTATTATTATATTTCATGACTTACATGTAAGTTACATCAAAGGCTTTGTTCCTTAAAAATTAAAAAATGCTTATGACATAAACTAGTATAATCTCTTCAAAAAGCATTATGGCAATATGTATCAAGAGCTATGAAAATCTTCCAAAGACAAATATCTCACAATATAGCTAACCACTAACCTTTTCACTAATAATGCATTTTGAAAAATTTATCCAAACAACATAATTTGACAAAAAAAGGAATAAAAGGTTGTATGAAGATATTCAGTGCAGAATTATCTATAACTAAAAATTAGAAACAATCTAAACTCCTATCAATAGGGTAATAAGGTAAATTATAGTACATCAACTCTATAGTGCCTTACATAGTATTTTCAAAAGAAAACATGATGCTTTTTGAGAGACACATGCAAAATTCTATGACAATATTATATGGCATAGGCAGCAAAAGGAGAAGGTAGTGCTACGAGCAGCATTAACGCCAGTAAAAAATAATCTTTAATGTAATTATGGTTACATTATTAAAAGGAAACCAGACCTAATATTTTATTTTGAAGTTAAATCTACCACATATACACAAAAAAGAAATTAAAGCCATTAGAAGAAATATGACAAGTGGCTTTTATAAAAACAAATTCGTAAGTATGCCAAATATTTTTAAAGGACCAAAATAAAACAGAAAATTTTTAAAATAGCTTTTTAAAAATTTATTATTTTACCAATATGTTATAATCTGATACAATCTAATATTTTGTACCAGCCAATTTTAAACTTTATAGTTGTTCATTTGAAAATAGTGCAACACAGCTTAGAATACTGATATCAGTAACTCCATCTCCCCAAAGACTGCAGAACACTAATCTTACCTGGAGTTGATGGCCTTTCAAGCATGTTCAAATGATGGGAAATGAAGGCCTGGCTGTCATGAACAGTATCCATATCAATCTCCTCCTCATCTTGAGAATTTGAAAACTAAAACACAAAAACACACATACACACACAAAACAAAGGAATAAAAGAGCCATTACATCACTTAACGTTTGGATCTTAGCTCTTAGGAAAAGTAGCTGAGAGGCCACAGAATATACCCCCGTAAAATCTTAAAAGGAAAAGTAGTCTCTTTTCCTCACAAGGTATTAAGAGAGAGAAAAGATTATGTGGTCCAGCCTCCAAAAGAAGCGGATTAGAAATTTCTGGAAATATAACAGCAACTAAAATCTACTCCTATGTTGTGGGAAAAAGTAGTGTGCCTCAGTGGTATGTGCACACATAGTTCCTTCCCCAAATAGAGAAGAAGTATGTGATGATAGAAGTTAAATAATTGGTTAGAATGTCTTAGAAGGACATCTGAATTCTTCTGTGATTCAGTCTGTCCCATGTATTCCTGCTAAGGAAAAACCATTGCAAGTACTCAAAAAGATTTACAAGAAGGTGAATATCCTACACTGTTAATACAGGTTTAACCTGTATTTCTTACTCTGATTTTGAGTTTGACTTTACTGCTATCCTCATTCTTCTCCAGTATTTGACCAGGTTCTAGTGGGGACCCCAGTGGTGTATCAGCCTTCCTCTTCACTCCCTGCTGATGAGCTGATACATTACATGATGCTTCCTTGGCAAGGTGATCATCTTCCTGCGGCAATATTCAAGATCAAAATTAGATTTCTGAAGACAGTGGCTCATATTATAGCTGAAAACTAATAGCTATAGCAACCATGCAGATTAGAGCATGCCCAGTGGCTAAAAGTTATTAGCAATGGGCTTAAAATAAATTTAAATTTAACCTGTTCCTATTGGCTAGTATTTTGGGGGGGAGGGTGCAGAGGTATTTAAATGAACTTTAGAGCTTTCTCCCAAAGAATATATCCTTTGGTGCCATTTTCTCCTCTTACGCTGAAGTGTGCATCAATTAACCTATATAGGCAAGAATTATAAACATATTCATTTTCACAGGTTTCTAAATATTTAGATCTGAAAGAGCTCTTTAATGAAACTCCTTTTTCTATGAAAGCATTTGTCTTCTTTAAATTTACACAAATAAATACAATAATACTTCAGAAAATTTAGGTGAATGAGTAAATTTCAAATGACTAATATTAACTAGCATAGAGAGAATCTGAACATGTTAAAGTGTCAAAACACCAGTAGGGAATTGCCAGGCAAGTAATCTGGTCTAAATATTGGTGAAAAATGAAGCTTGAAGTTTTGGAGACATTTTGTCATCATAAGAAAATCATTTCAGAAAAATTTTCTTTAAATTATAGTAAAATGATTAACATGTTTCCTGAAAGTCTTTCTATAAAAAGTCTGGTAATTTTATAATGCATAGGTAGAAATAAAAGTTTTTCTAATGGCAAACAAACACATATAAATTTTAAAAATGAAATGCATAGTCTCTTCTCAAATCAGCATATTATTCATTAACCTGATCATTCATTCATTCAGTTATTTATGTATTTATTTCATTCAACAAGCATTTTCCAGGCACTTATCATATGTTTAGAAGTATGCTAGGTATTACACAGAGTAACAATTAAAAAAGACAGAGCCCCTGTGTTCACACAGCTTGCCATTAACACGTATGGACAAGATAGGTTAGTATGTAACAGGTTAAATATTCATTTTTATCTTCTACTACTCAGAGAAGAAATTCTATGCTCAAGTACAGAAAATCTTATGCTATCACAAAGGAGTAAGTGGACTGGCAGCACATCATTTGTTATGTGCAGTTATGCAGTTGTCAGTAGCATTTTATAAATTGTGAAGTGCTAAATAAACGTCAGCCAGCAGGTTTTAAAATGGCACAAGAAACTGTGTTAGTGGTTATAAAATTCACCAGTCCATGGAAAACAACTCTCCTCTTTAGATGGCTCTATATAATAAAATTACACATCTTCTGTAATACATGTGATTCTTACAGGGTTCTGAAATCCAACGAGCTGCGCATGACTGCTTGGAGTATTCACAGCTTCTTGGTTGCCTGCTACAGCCTCTGGAATTATGGTAGGATTCAAGACAGCTTTTTTCTCCTTTAGATTAAGAACCAACCCAAGCTCTGGCAAGGGTAAACAGGAAGGTCTACTAAGGCCAAAAAGTGTGAAGTACAAGTCCACAGCACCACACCGTAACCTCCAGTCATGTGAAGTACCTAAGAAGCAAATAACAAAGAAATGAAAGTCAACACGCACATTTATCCATAGATTATTAACTGTTCCAGAACCTGTACACAGGGAATTTCATAATTGAAAAAAATTTTATCACAACTTTCTTCTTACAAAATGAATACCAAACATCAACTAAAATTCTAATATTCCAGAAACAGTATTTTTTATGGCCTTAAATCTTCCTTTTAATTCTTTCTCCTCAGTAATTCCACATTCATTCATTCATCTCTGTTCAGCCTGTCTGATTCTCTTCATTAATAGCCTATTAGTAAGACAGCACTCCATGAGCCTTCACATACCATATCACTGAAATAAATTCTCCTATCTCTAGGACTTTTTACTTTCAGATTTTAAATAGGGTAAGAAACCATACAACTATTTGACATAACACAATTCTAAATTTGGACTTATTGTAGAGAAGGAAAATATTTTGGTAAAAACTCTTACATTTGTGTTATTGTACTAGGTATTTATTTAAAACAAAATAACAGAAACAAGCAAACCACAGGGATGGCAACAAGTAGTAAGCAGGTACTTGATCAGAACACGACTGCCTGGATAGAAATTCAGTTTAAACTAGTTGACACACTACAGGCAAGTTCTTTTAATTTCTCAGAGTTTCCATTTGTTCATCTCCAAAATAAAGAGTTTTGGTCTCAAATCATACCTTACCCCATAGCAATGACAGACCAGAGCACACTGATATCAGGGCTATTTTTCACTTTCCTTTTCTCCCCAGTAGACCACTCCAGGTAGGCATTGTTATTAAATAGAACTGACTGAAAAAAGGAAATTTATAGCCGGGCGCGGTGGCTCACGCCTGTAATCCTAGCACTCTGGGAGGCCGAGGCGGGCGGATTGCTCAAGGTCAGGAGTTCGAGACCAGCCTGAGCAAGAGCGAGACCCTGTCTCTACTATAAATAGAAAGAAATTAATTAGCCAACTAAAAATATATATACAAAAAAAAAAATTAGCCGGGCATGGTGGTGCATGCCTGTAGTCCCAGCTACTTGGGAGGCTGAGGCAGAAGGATCATTTGAGCCCAGGAGTTTGAGGTTGCTGTGAGCTAAGGCTGACGCCACGGCACTCACTCTAGCCCGG